>VZRR01008732.1:127466-140285 GCA_013398015.1 Oreocharis arfaki | reverse complement strand
TGGCGGGCACGGGAGGGACGGACGGAGGGAGGGAGGGAAAGAAAGAAGGAGGGAAAGGGATGTCTCCGGCTTCCTGCGGGGTTGAGTCTTGTATTTTCTAATCCCAGTACTGCGCTCTTCAGCGGACGTAACGAGAAACTTAAAGGCACTTCGCGGTTCTGCGTGTGGGAAAAACCAGTTCAAGTTTGGCGCGGGGGGGAGCACGGAGCAACTCCCTCTGCTTTGTAGTAATTGTGCGTTAGTAACCATTAGTAACCAAGTGATGCAATATCACTTAACTCACACTGGGCTTCATCTCAGCCTGCTGACCAGTTTTTTTATTGCTTTCCAGGATATTCCTGTACGTCCAGCAAATTTCACTTTTCGAATCATGGAGGGAGAACAGATTATGGAGGGACAGCCACAGGTATTGCAAGAAATGCTTTAAGTTCATTGTGTTAATACGTGTAAAAGCAGCGTTTTAGCTTTGCTAACCATGTCTTATTTTACAGGTTCCAGAAAATCCTCATTCCGAATATGGCCTCACTGAAAATGTAGAGGTAACAAAGGTTTTTGTTGCAGTGAAAGTCATATTTGTGATTAGGGGAAAAACGTTGAATCTTGAGTCTAACTTCAGCAAATGTAATGTTCCCAATGGAGCCAAGCAATACCTGTCCCTTGTGTAAATAGCTGTAAATATATTTTCTGTTGTTTAGTACAATATTTCCATTGAGCTAAATGGTAGTGAAGTAAATAATGAGGCTTTTAATTAGTTGGGGTTTTTTTGAAGTATCTTATGATAATTATCTATTCTGTTGCTATCTGTGAGAGATATATTTTATAGCACAAAAAAAGCCATCCACGTGAGGCTCAACCAGAGCAGAGTAGACCGGGACAATCACTTCCTGACTCTATGGCATTTATTTACTCTTCCTTATTAAAGAAAAGCCTTCAGTGTCCCTTTATTATAAGTTCCTACTCTGTGCTAAGCTTTTGCAGAAACTATTCCTATACATCTCCTGTGACTCATCTCCCTGATAACTGCTTGTCTCTATGCCTCAGCTTCCACTACAGAATTGTAACTCATTGGTCCCACGTCAATAGATTCATGTAAATTGCATTGAATACATTTGGTTTACTGGCAGTGGTAGGGTATCACTTTTTAACTACAGTTAATAGTGTAAGATGATTCAGCACTTTTTGACCAAAAAGTACCTGGAAGCATTTTGCATATGTTTTCTTTAAAGTGTCCATCTATGCTTGAGTAGAGTACAGTCTCAAAGTACTTGACTTCAGCAGAGTCTCCTTTGTCAGACTTCCTGAATTCCTTCACCTGAATTCCTTGTGCTTTTAGCATTTTGTGTTAGAAGCACATGTGTACAGGAACCATGTAAATGAGACTCTCGCTAGTAGTCAATCCTGTCTTAGTGGTGTGGAGTTCAAATCAGTGTATGCAAAAGCAAAAATAAAAATTACTGAGATTGGATGTCTTCTCTTGTAGAAAACTATGTCTTCCAAACATCGTTTCCTCAAAACATAAGAATTTAACAGAAAGTTCCTCTGGATTAAGTGTTTGTGCAAGGAAAAATATGCTCTTAAATTTTCTTAAAAGGTATAAAGAAATTTTTGCCATTCAATTGCAGAGGTGGGTACTTTGCATACCATCTTCAAAGTAGATCTGGCTGCCATTATTAATGTTCAGTCGGGGTTTTTTTTACTCCAGAGGATAGTAGAAAATGAGAAACTAAATGCTGAGAAAACATCAAAGCAGAAGGTGGATCTTCAGTCACTACCCACACGTGCCTACTTGGATCAGACGGTTGTACCTATCTTGCTACAGGGACTTGCTGTTCTTGCAAAAGAGAGGTAAGATGCTTCAGTATTCTTTCTGTTCCTAGGATAGTTTAGGTCTCAAACTTGGGCAATGCAGCACCTTTCAGGCCTCACACACCACACATGGTTTTGCTCTTTGTAAGATTGTTATTACAACAGGTTTGTGAACCTATGAATTGCTGTGATTGACCACGCAGGATGTGTTCCTCTCTTAGGTGTGTATGGCATGATAAGAGTTATTTATTGAATTCATTATCTCCCTGTGAGGTGTGCTGCTGCAAAAGTTTTGAAGGGAAAAATGGGAGGGGTTTTGTTACTAATTTTATCACGTAATTCACCTTAGAGAAGCAAGGCAAGAGGATGTTCCAGTTCTGAAGATTTTTGTAGTGCGGAATTATAAATAGTTCTGCTTGACATTTAAAAGAAAGACAGACAAATCGGGCATGGGATGCATCTCTGTCAGAGATTAAAATACTTTCTAAAGGGTGAGGCTGACCCTGCACTGTCAACACAGTAAGAAGCAGACTGATAGTTTATTCTCTGAGTAAAGATTATGCTGTTGAGGTGCCCTGGATCTCTTTATCAGTCAGTGTAGAAAGGTATCCTTCAATAACAGCGAACAGGTGTTCATTTTAACCAACCTAGTTTCTAGCCTTTTGGTGTATCCTCATTAGTGGCAAATCGTACTGCATGTAACCATCTCTCAAACTGAAATAATATGATCAAAAGCTGGTGTAGATAACCATAATTGCATCATGGCACCTACAGTCAGAACAACCATCAACATTGTATGAACTTCAAAAGGAGTTGGGAATTTGAACTGCGGTGTACAAACAGCTAATTGGGCAAAATTAGGTGCCTGGGAAGGTCCACCCCATGTGCACACCTGAGGGATGTGCACATCTTCAGCTGACACCTGTGGGAGTTCTGCTGCAGACTCAGTGTAAAACACAGCCCAAGGTTAATACTCCACCCTTACACTCTGGATCCTTGTGTGACAGGCAAACTCCTTTCCCTTTCTATTTCCGTTTCCCTTTCCTTTTCCCATTCCTTCCCATTCTCTTTATGGAAGGAGCTGTTCTTTATGGGGACTCATCACAGGAGTGAAATTGGATCATTGATAGGAGGGGTTGTGGAACATACAGGTAAAATTCTGAACAGTATGAACCTGCCAGGTAAAATTGGCTGCTCAGCTGAGCATAAAAAACCCTCAGGAGTGAGAAAGCTGAACTATCAGCTCTGCTGTATAATCTACTGCTTAAAATTGAACAGGAAAGTAACTAGTGGATGCTAAGTTATTTTTCAGAGGAATATAGAAATGTTCAGGGAACAGCCCAGTACATCTGTTGATCGTGCCTGGAATTCAGTAGAAATTACCATCCAGGATAGTGAGCATATGGATAAATGATGTATCTGGGAGGGGGCCAACACGATTTTTGTCAGGTCTTTAAAGTGTCTTGGAGTTTATTGAAGGAGTCAGCAAGCATACCTAAAGAGGAATGCAGATGATGCAGTATGTCTGTTTAAATTTCTGAAAAGTTTTTTGCATGGTTATTCACTAAGAGCTTTTAAAGAGAGTTAGTTGCCGTTGGGGAAGGAAACATCTCTATATGGATGAGGAACTGATGGGAAGATATGAGATAGAGGATAGAAGTAAATGTTGAATTTTCATGGTGAAATGAGCTCAACATTAGAATCATGGAAAAGATCACTTATGACAATTTGAAGAATAGGCTGACAAAAATTGTTAATGAGACTGAGTTACAGAATAGATTAGGGAGTTTTGTGTTTCAGTTTCTGTTTGATTTTTAAGTTGATCAATTGTAAATAATTGCACAGGTATTTCATAAAACTGTGAAGACTGCCATGAAAAATTTAAACTGGTAGAAAGTGACATTGAATCCAAATAAGCATAAAATTGTGGACCTCGGAGGGTAGTGACAAAATGTTAGATTCTGAGCTGAAAATTACCCTCGTGGAAAAGTGTCTTTAAACTGTTAACATGTATATGTCAGTGCACTGCTTTAATAAAAAATAAATTCTGAATGGTAGGACTTAGAAATTGAAGGGGTAAAACCAACTTAAAATTAAAGGGGTAAAAACCAAGCGTAATGTCACTGTTTAAATTTGTAATGGTCTTGTATTTTTAATGTTATGTGTAATGCCAATTCCCTTGAATTCTGGTAGAATGTGAAAAAGTGAGGTTGACAAGGTGGTCAGAAGTATGGAGTGCTATCTGTATACGGAGTGAATAGATGGTATCTAGAAAAGAGGCTTCTGTGGAAGAACATATTAGGAACCTATTAAATCACAACAGCACAGAGGTGATGGATTGGGATGGACGGTTTATTACCTCTTCCGATACAGTCATCAAATTAAGTGAAGCAGGTAGAAAATTTATGATGAACAAAAGGAGCTGATCCTTCACAGGTCACATATTTAAGCTATTTTTTTTGCTTTCAGTTGAGGACATTAACGTTTTATTTGTGCTCAAGAGGCAGCTGGTCAAAGCTGTAGAGGAATCCACCCAGGACTATTAAGGGTGCTAGCTCAGAAATTGCTACATGCTTGGAAGCCAAGAGGACGGTCCACAGAAATACCTCTGTGTATATTTTTCATTTTTTATGCTCTTTTTAGGCATATTTGCTCACTGCCAGACCTTTGGTTTGCCCTACTGTGGACTAAGTTTGTCACTTAATCTGTGGACAGAATCCAGATTAGCAAGATTCATGTGGTGTAGCTGGAGGAGATTTTTTAAAAAAACCTACAGACTAAGGCCAGTGATCAAAAGTGTTTATTATTGACTACTTGCAAGTTACAGCACTTCTCAAACTTGAAGATTTGTTGCGTTCGTTTCAGTTGCCAGAAACCATGAAAACAACTCTCAGTACACAAAGCTACACAATAACCACTTGAAAAAAATGAAGCAAAAAAGCAGAGATTCACTTCTACTTTATATAGCATGAGTTAAAGAAATAGGCAAATGCATGTCATATCCAATGATATACGTACAGTATTTATGCTTACAGACTATGCCCTGGTTTTAGGTATGTAACTGTTCTAGCAATTTACCAATGAACCAACAGTGGCTTAAGACCCTTTAAAAACTTTCTCATCAGACATAAACTGGAAATTTACAGAGTCACTCTAGGTAGCTGGTCATCCCTCAATCAGTGCTTATGTTGCTTTTAAGGGAAGATGATTGGTTCTTCAGCTACTTAATTTCATATAACAAAAAATAATTGCTTTTGATTTACTTTTTTTCTTTGCAGACCACCAAATCCCATTGAATTTCTAGCAGCATATCTTTTAAAAAACAAGTCACAATTTGAGGACCGAAATTAACTCCATAAAAATGAGGACAGTTTGGCTGCTAGACTGAAATGCTCATTTGCCGCAATTTGTTTTCTGCTGTAAAAATCCTTTGGCCACGTTGTTGTCTTTCTTAACTGCACAATTTGCTTTATCTTTTGAGTTTATTTAATAAAGAACACTTTACATTTAATTGTTCTCTTGTTTTAAACTAGCTCTTAAGAGACTTTCAAAATAAAGTACTGAAATTGCACTGCTAGATGAAAGTCTGAATAATTCCATGGGGCTACATCCTCTGAATGCGTGAAATAAAGGGGAACAAATTATTATGGGAATCACATGCTGATAATTTATATAACTTAATTCGGTTTTATATAGCACCCTGCAGTGCAACGTGCCTAAACAGAAAGCAAACAAATGCAGAACAATTAGAATTTATTTATTAAGTAGAGAGAACTTGCTGCAGAACACCAGGAAATGGGTTTATTTAAAACAAACAATTAGATCTGTGACAGCTACAGACAGTGTCCAGTGTTTCACATAGGTACATTAATGAAGTGTGCTGTCCAGCATTTGTCATTGATCTCCTATGACTGGTGTACTGGATTCAGCTGAAACACAGAATAAATGTGGAAGTGCTGTATAAGGGTTCTGTAATTCAGTTCTCTGTACTGCTACCCTTAGTTGGAATGTTCTTCTCTGTCAGAGATGGAATCATCTGGCTGGAGTGGATCCATAAGGATTATCAAGCCAACTCCCTGCTCCTCACAGGACTACCTGAATCTAAGCCATATGACCAAGAGCAGCATCCAGATGCTCCTTCCTGAAATTCTCACAGGCTTGGTACCATGACCACTTCCCTGGGAAGCTTGTTCAGTGACCAGCCACCCTTTTGATGGAAAGTCTTTTTCTGATGTCCAATTTAATCCTAAACTCCACAGTAAAATACCAAGTACTCTGATTTTTTTTCCCCCCATAGGGTTTACTAGCATGTCTTTTGTTTTGTTTTTCCTGTGCTTAACATATTTTTTTGACCCCCTGTTTATTTCTCTTGTAATCTCAGTAAAGGCCACAAACCTCTGGCTGCAATATAAGAAGTTGCAACAGAAGATGAGTTCAGAAGAAAATTAAGATAGAAAACAGTATGTTGTGAAATGATAGTATGAAAGCTCTGAAACTATGAATATTGGGGACTCACTATGTATTGGCAATGGGTGCAGGGACTAGACAAGCCCTCAGAATTCCCATTTTTGTTTTCTGATACTTGTAATAAGGAGCATAATCAATGTTCACTTGATACTTGAATCCAGATTACGCATGGCCTCATTTCTCACAGACTGGGAGAATAACAAGAATTTGTGTGACACTCACAGAAATGGTAAACTTGGCCTCCAAGAGTTGCTAAATTAATCAAAATCCCAAATTCTTATTTAAAAACCCCACTTTAATACTGCTGACTTACCATTCCCATCTTCATTCTGTTTCTTAGCTAATTGCTTTAACATAGCAAGCAGTTAAAACCTTTAAATTAAATTCTCTGCTGCAAGGATTGGGGTTTTTTCCTTGTGATATGAAAAGGCTGCATATTTTTTGGTGATTATGCATAAATTCACAAAGAGACTTGGATCTCTCATTTGACTTGTTCTTTAATAACTGAAAGATACACACTGTATTTGCTGTATATTAAGTGTCCCACTGCACAAATAGTATTTTCCCTTAGTTTGCTGACATTTAGTTTACTTTCCTATGGTAATCTGAAGATTTTTTTTTTAACATTAATAGCTTAGATACATGGGTGTAAGAGTAGTCAGAAGACAGATCCTTCAGAGGAAAAAAAATTAACTTTCCAATTTTCTACAAACTTGCAGGGACTAGGAAGGTTCTCACTATTTTGCATATATCTTAGTATCTTAAAACAGAAACGTTGAATTAGTACAGTCTAAGAGCAGTAAGAGTGGGGAACAAAAATGGAAAGAAGCCTGCAAACCCAAAATCAAGCCTAAAAGCTGTCTTTTGGAAAATGTACCAAAATTCGGAAGGAGAATACTAATTCTATTGCATTGTGGTAAACACAGTCTCCCCATCAAACACCAACACTAAAAAGATATTGAAAGGATTTTAACAACAGTGTTTTGACTTTCTGGAATGAGTAATAACATTTAAGTGAAGACAACGAGACACCATAAATCTTGGTACTGCTATTTTTACTGATAAAATGGCATTCCAACGTTTCGTAAGTAACAGCTTTGCAAGACTGTAAGAACTGTTAAATGCAAGGGGAATCCGTGCTGCTCCCCAGCTTCTACGTTGAGAATTTGTGCAAGACCATACAAAAATAAGCAGTTTCACTAATAATCTTCCCCAGACCAAGCAATTTTCTTCGATTGTTGTACCTGAATTCAGAATACAATCAGATTTCTTACTCCACAGTAACACCTGTCAAGCAGCAGCACAAAGTGAAACACCCTGGGCTTTCTGCACAGCTCTTGCATCAACCTGGAATCTCAAAGCATCAGTCCCTGTCCTAAGTGAAGCTGTCCCTGCCAGCAGCGTGCCATCTACTCAGCTGCTGGTGTCACTGGTATGTGGTGTCATCTGTTGTTGTTTTCCCATCTAGGCTAGAGATTTAATTCAAGGGAATGAAGAAGCCATGTTCACACAGTGATGATGTTAGAAGATTTACTACAGCAGCTTTTCTGGGCAGTCTCTTTTGAGAAATAAATTGAAATGTGACTAGTAGCAGTGAACTCACCAGCTCTAAGAATTAAATCTTTGTGATTCCTGCAAAGGTATGACAAGTCAACAAGACAAGCACAACCATTTTGCTTTACTTGTTAAATTGGCTTCACCAATTGAGATTTCTGCATAAAAGATACTCTGTAACAGGAATAAGCAGCAAGTTACTACCTGAATTAGCTGTTACAAAAGTAATGATGAAGTCCAAAGTTTCAAAGCATTTACTTGTTTTAAGCTCTCTACAAAACAATGAAAATTCTGTGAAGAGACTTGACAGATACTTGCTATCCCAATTTAATCTAGAAAGAACATAGTACTATTTTTCCACAGGAAATAACAGTTCTGAAAGCTTCAAGGTAAATTGTATTTAATTTTGAAGTACAAATACATTTAAATTAAAAACTTGAAGAAATACTTGAAAATGGCAACTAAGTATGACAGGCCACTGCTAAGTAGCTGAAAGCCATTATCTCTTGGGGTTTTTAAAATTATTTTTTAGTGTTCACTATCCCAGGTAACTGAGTCAGTATATGCTCCAAATGGCAGTAAAATTGAGTAGAAAATAAAATGGAATACCTGGTTTAGTTGACAACATGCCTTTCAAGATGACTATTTTAGATCTCCAATATCCAGAAGTTACTATTCAGTAACTGTGGAAGAATCATATATGAGTCATATGCAGTATTTTGAAGTGTGCCTTTTTAACTGCTTCCACTGAGAACATTATCTTTTACCTAGAAGGGAACAATGACAGAAGAAAGGATTTCCCACTAAAAGCAGTTCTGATCAAAGGATTCTACATCCTTGTATTCTGAGGCCTGTTACTAGCAAAAATTACAGTTTGACTTGCCAAATCCTTTTTTTTTTTTTTGGCTCCTCTGATTTATCAAGGACTTTCTCCAAAATCGGTACCTGTCTTTGAGCAATCCATTTTAAATTTTGAAGCACTGTCACCATTGTAAGTGCAATCTGATCAAAAGAACTTCTCTCTCCCCATCAGACTTTCTAGAAATAAAACAGCTGCTTTCAAACAAATGAAAAATCTGAAAAATTCTAAAAGATACAAGCAGTTGAAACCCATAGGTAGGAAAGGAAACATGAAAAAAATTCCTATGCCTACCACGCTTCACAGAGTGGAGGTTTTGATATATTCTTATCATTGTACTAATTACATAACAAATTATTCTTAGCCAAGCCTTAGCTTGTGTTCCCTATTTCATTTCATAGTCAGGATTCATTTTAGGAGTGACTACATAGCCTAGATCACAGAAGTACAGAATGCCAGCTGTTACAGAAAGAGGAATTTTTACCATGATGAAAAGTCTATCAGCACCATTTCTGCCAGTGTTCCCATTCAAATACAGTTTTAAGCAAGGACTTCAAATGTAAATATGCCATGAATAATTATGGGGCAGTTTACATCAGTGCTAGTGCAACACTGACTAGGAATGTGTCATATTCTTCTTCCAAATGTGCTTTTAGCTCTCTTCTCAAAGTTTGCTTTGCAATTGTGTGTAACGGACTCATTTTCCAAGAGGAGCCTAAATTGATAAAAGACTGTTGGGTGGTTGAGAAGTGTTTACAAGATGGATAATTATCCACTGATATTATCTCAGATGCTCTTACGTTACACAGGAAGCGGAGATATTTCCCTTGTAAGGACTCTGAAGCTGGGGGCGAGGCGGGGGTGTCTGCTTTTAACAGTAGAAGGAAGGACTGGTGGGAACAGCAGGTTCTTCAGATGCAGAACAACAGTTTGTAAATAGAAACACCTGAAGTAACAGTGAACTGCTTCCTGAGAAGGGAGGGGACAGGAAGCGGGCATTGTGAAAAACACCATAGGAAAGAACCACGTGCAAGAGGACAATGAGAGCAAAAACCAAGAAAGCAACAGACCGTGAAAGCTGGGCCAGCTGAAAATGTCCCATCCCAGCTGGTCACAGGGTATTACTCAAGAAAAACCCTGCATGCTAAGGACACTTTTGCTAGTGCCTTCACGCTTTTCTTCCAGGTAAGGGACAAACTGCCAACAGATACACATGTGCAGCAGAAGTCTGTGCTTTAAGGGTATGCAGACTTGGGGATTGTCTGTGTATTGTATCAGCTCTCTCCTGCATATCAGAGAAAAATGACTGGAATAACAGCTCTGAACTGTTAAGTCCTCCTTTTACTGCTCCCCATACAAACAGTGCTTGGAAGAATTGTAGACGAAGCAGGAGCATCTCCCAACCTAACCCATGCTTCACAGCATTCCACTGAAAGATCAGCCTCATTTCTCAGTCTATGGCTAGAACATTTCCATACTGTGTGTCCTGAGCACCAGAAAGCCCATCACTGCCATGGATGGGATCCTGCCCTGTGGGAAGAGACCCACAAGGACCATCAAGTCCAACTCCTGGCCCTGCACAGGACACCCCAAGACTCACACCATGTGCCTGAGAGCATTTTCCAAACACTTCTTGAAGAGCTGACTGCTTTTCTGTTTCTGCCTCTTCCATTTACATGTGGTACTGAGGAAGCATCACCGGCCCTTACACAAACAGTTCACAATCAGGAAAGGATAGTTAAAAGTTTAACAACAGGAACCCACAAATCACTAAACACTGCTCAAAAGTTTTATGTCCACCTGTGATGGGATACAAATTAAAATCCTACTGTCACCCTTACCAGTGGAAATGGCAGATATTCTTTTTGTAGTGTTATGGCTGACATGCTCTGTCAGGAGCAAGCAAAAACTGAGGGAGTACATTCTCCAGCTTCCATGGGCTCTGGGTTGACAGTGCTAATTGATAATAGAGAAGGGTAGAGATTCACCTGGCTGTCACAGTGTTTATGGCATACACCACTATTTGCAGATTAGCAAAAAGAAAGCCTGTGCTTTCTGTGACCTGCTAACTGAGCTGTAGTGTTCCTCTGAATCTACATGGATGCTGTGTTCATGTTACACCCAGTAAAAACTTCATCCTAATCTGCACCTAGTTTAGGAGAGATAAAACTACACACACAGAAAGAAAGGTTAATGAGGAAAGCAAGGGAGAAGGAAGCTTAAAAAAGAAGCACAAGGAGAACAGGAATCTAGCCTGTTATTCAGCAACAAAAAGAAGAAATATATTTAAGGAATTTTAAAAGGCAAGCTGAAGAGGAAAAAAACACTACTAAAGAAAGGTAGGACACTCAGAAGAAGATACTTATAAAATGTTTTTACTTACTAAACCATCTGGATTACCACTCAGAAGTTCTTATATTTTAATATAATTGAAAGAGAAATGCTTAGAGAAAATGTAAGCTGTTCTTCTAAATGATAATACCAGATAATTAAAAATTATTTTAACTTCCATTTCCTCCAAAATGTTCCTCCTACCAGCCTCCTCTAACTGTTGGTGATGGACTGGGGGACAATGGTGTATCAATAACTTGAATATACCCTGATGTGACCCATTTTTAAAGTATATAATCACAATATTTATTTTTCTCCATGCAGTAA
This sequence comes from Oreocharis arfaki, assembly GCA_013398015.1. Classification (NCBI taxonomy): domain Eukaryota; kingdom Metazoa; phylum Chordata; class Aves; order Passeriformes; family Paramythiidae; genus Oreocharis; species Oreocharis arfaki. The sequence continues at coordinate 128,941 of VZRR01008732.1, read as the reverse complement.
AATTTATCCTCTGCTGCATTTAGTTAACTTTATTGAAGGATTAGTTTATTGAAAGATCACTTCAGGAACTACTCATACTACTGAAGTTTATGTAAATTATTTGAGAGGTATAAATGGGTATCACAACTACCAATGTAGTTTTATGTTAAAGCAGTCAAGTAGGGTGGTTCTTCCAGTCTAGGCAGCAGTTTACAATCTGCATTAACCTTTTTCAAGACACTGTAAAATAACAATAGAATAGTGTAAGGATATGTAGAGCAGTGAAGGCTTCATAAAACATTGGACATTTGCTGGGATAGTCGGGCCCTGTTTCCTCGTGACCACCTATGAGAAATATTAACTGAAGACTGCAGTCCTTACTGCCACTCAGCTGCATTGGTAGGCCAGTGTCATGGGTGCAGAGCAGGATCCTCACTGATAAGAAGACCAGCCATGTCTGCAGCATGAGCCTTTTTGACCTCCAAGACATGCTGTGAATAATGCATTTGTCCCCTCCTTCATTTTACTGTAAAAAACATCAAATCCAAAACAAAACCAAGCAAACAAAAACAAAACAACCCCCCAAACCTCTGTATTTTGCACGCATTTACAACGGCCCGGAGGACTTTCCGAAGAATTAGATGACAAAGGGCGAGGAGGAGAATGTGTTTCCTGACCTGGCCACACGTGCTCCATCTCACAAAGCCCCAGCCTGCCTTTAAGACCTTAATGGCTGCAGCCCCTCATCTCTCCCGTTGTGGTTTCGTCTCCGCTGGTTGCATCTCTCACGTCAGCGGCTGAAATTGCTTTTTCCCTTCCCCCTTTTGTACCGGCCATGCTCCCCTTTCCAGTTCTGCCTCGTTAGCTATTTTGAGCCACGCTTGATGTCTCCATGGCAGCAGTGCATTCACCCAGATAATAAAAAAAAATTAAATAAAAATTAAAGGGGTGGGGAAGTATTAAGCTGAGAAGGACCGGAGACTTCCATACAGCTGTACTCCCACGGCCCTCGCTCCGTGCCACGGTGCCATGGGCGTCACGGCACGGGCAGAGAGGTGTAGGGAAGGATCCTAGCTCGGAAACACGAAGCCTCAGTGCAGCAAAGTCCCTATTCCCAGAGATGCCATTGGGAACTCGTGCTCCGTCCCTCGAGTCCTCAGCATCCCAACAGCTCGCACCGCCCGTGTTGGGCGCGGGGAAGCCGCGGAGGCAGCAGATAACGGGGCGCTCCCGGCGGGTCACCCCGGGGGTCTCCTCGGCCCCCCCGCCCCGCTCCCCTCGGCTGACCCGCGCTCGGAATCTGCCCCGCCACCACGGAGACACGGCTCGGCCAATCAGCGCGCACGGCACCCATCGCCACGGCAACGCGCCAGCCAATCCGCGACGGGCTCCTTCGCCTTGCCCCGCCCCCTAGCCCCGGCCCCGCGGGGCGGTGCCGCACTTGTCCAAGAAGTGGGCGGGGCCAGCGGAGGGAGAGAGGCCAATCACGGCGAGGC
>VZRR01008732.1:99371-127237 GCA_013398015.1 Oreocharis arfaki | reverse complement strand
GGGCTGGGGGCTGCGGGGAGCCGGCAGAGCCGGGGAGGGGGTGCCGCGGAGCCCCGCGAGCACACCCGCCGGCCGCCGCTGTCCCTCCCCTCCGGCCCGGGTACCTGCAGCGGGGCAGCGGCGCCTCTCGGCGGAAACCGGCGTTCGATCGTGGCCGGGGATGGATCGGGCCCTCGGCTGCGCCTCGTGTCCCTGCCCTGCCCGGCAGACGCTCCTCGCCGCAGCTCCATGTGTCAACGGCAGTGGGGCTGGAGCCAGCCCGTGGCTGTGCTTCGTACCGAGCGTTGCGCTCCGTCAGAGCACACGAACGGATTTCAGTGTTTTCAACTGCTCCTGGGCGTTTTTTGTTTTGTTAGTTCCGTGAGAAAATACCGCCTCTCTGGGGTTAGAAGGCAGGTGAAAAGGTGTGAAAATAGAGATGTTTCTCTTTTTGTAGTCTAGGAAGACGATCTATTTTTCCTTCCCGAGCGCTTTCGTTAGTGGGAGTGAAAAGTTACTAAGCAATAGTGCGGAGTGGCTCTGTCCATTTAAAGATGTGGTACTTGTAGAAGAATAGAAGAAAAACGTGGTGCATTTCAGGGAGATCTACCGCTCCTCTTGCCCACGCCAAAAAGAAGGCAGAAACCTGTAACGATGGCTTGATAGCACATATGCTTGGGAATAAGTTTTGTTCGGTTTTGGGGCAGAACCGCTTTTGCGAAAAGGATGCACACTTGTATTTTCAGAGCTGTTAATAAGATTTGTGAGGGATGTGCTTTTACTGGCCTCGGGAGTAAAGATGATTACAAAACTGCAGGTGAACGAGCTTAGATGAACAAGAGGCTGTCGTAATGAGCAGTTCGAAGGAATAGAAGGATGCAGTTGAAAAAAACCCAAACAATAAAGTGTTGCATTCAGGATCCTAAATTAACGTCTAAAAAGAATTAGATGTGAAAAGTCGTACACTTCTCTTGGCTGCAATAGATGTAGTTTCCCCTCTCCTCCATAAATTGATGAACGAGGTATGAGGCAAAAAATGAAAGAGAAGAAAAGAAATACAGGGAGGAGGGTAACACAGGAAGAGGTGGATTGTGTGATAAGTAGCTGGGCTTCAAATGGTGGGTAGGCAGTTTCGAGACAACAATAGAGGATGATTGTTTTCCTTCTGAGCTTAATATTCCAAACATAATTTTTGTGTCCATTACAAAACTGGCCTCAAATCTTCATGCAGCTTGCAATTACATTTATTTCCAATGATCTAGAAAGGTAGGTAGTTCTCTGTTTGCAGAAAATAGACAAAATCATGTCAAAGGTATCGATTTAAACATGTGCGAAGATATCAAGACATCGAAGCTTTGTGGTAATCACCTTGGTTGTGCTATTTATATTTTCATTTATGAGTAAGGCAGAAAACTGATCTGTGATATGGAGTGGCTACATGACCTTACATGCAAATTTTGTGGTTTATTTGGTATTGGACTTCATATCAAATTATTACTGAATATTTGCAAATAAGAATTTTAATTTTTAAAAAATAATTCAAGAGGCATGGATACTGTCTTTGACTGTTTTATTTTCTATAAAAATTCAGTGCATAGTTTAGTTAGACTACATCCTGGTAAGCGTGTGTGACTAGTTTGGCCAGTACTAGTTGTTTGTAGTAAGACATCCAAAAGCAAGTGACTCCCATTGCTTTTGGGCAGCCGTCTGGCAATCGCTTGTTGAGGAGATGTGGGATGGTTGCCCAGACACATTGCATAAAAAAACCCCCCGAAACTGAATCATGTTGTAATAATGAATTATGACAACTGTACTTGTGACAAGTTAAATTGTTACAGTGTTATGGTGGGGGTAAATGGATGATGTTGCATAAGCTGGGGATTTTGGAAATATGTTTTTCCTTAAATGAGCAAAGAGTATTATGTGTCTTGCTGTAGAACTCTCTTCTACTGTTTACCCTGGGTATGTGAGAGCAGGAATTGTGCCTGTTCAGCAAGGACTACCTATTATTTGTTGCTCAAAAGCTAACTTTTGTGTGCCATTTAGGAGGGTCCATCAAAACTCGAGAGAAAACGAATGGGGACCAAGAAGCTGTGTGTTTGTCACAGACTAAACTGAAAATCTTCCTTTATTTCGGGCCAGACTCACATGTCAGCTGCTACGTCAAACTTGTAACACAGGCTCCTCAATTGTACTGCTTGAAGAAAGTGGATTTTACCATGTGTTTTCAGCCTGCATAGCTTCAAGGCTGGAGCTGAGGCAGGGATTAGTTTGAATTGTGATAGTTCTTCAGTGTGTTCCCATGGTTCTCTGGGAATTGTCTTTTCAAGTCCTCCTACCTCCTCCATTCTTCGCGCTGCTGTCTCGGCCCAGAAGCAATTTTCTGTGTTATATATAAACTGGTTAGCATTTAAGTTTTCCTGTTTCCTCCAAACTGCTCTCTTTCTACAGAGCCGAGTTTGGTTACATAGGGTGAGTGGATGCCCTGGCTACCCTCATCCTGCTTTGTAGTTAAGATGACCCATCTGAAAGGGTGATGAGGAATGTGATTTTTGACAGACATGTTCAAAATCATTACATCTGAAAGCATTTTTAAAGGAGCTGAGTGAGGATAAGGTTTTTAAGTGGCAGTTTATCCTTGGGTATCTGGTACCTAGGGCTAAAACATCAACACACCATCCAGGGTGATGCATGGCATCCTGGACTCAGGAGGGCATTTACTGCAGAAATGAAGCACCCATTGCTATTAAAAAAAAAAAAAAAGTCTCTGAAAGCTGGCTGTGGAAGTCAGCTCTGGGAAAGAACGGCGAAAGCCAGCTGAGGGGGAAAAAGACAAAGGATGGATCCAGATTGCAGTCCAGCTTTTGTGATCACAGGATATTCCTAAACTGGGTTAGCAGTCTCCTCTGCACTCCAGGAGTGGAAGTAATATTAGAGGTGAAGCCACAACCAAGAGGGAGGTGCTACTCTTCATGGACGGTCAATGCAACGCATGTAAGAGGGTTTAGAAGAAATACCACTTCTTGTCTTTAGAGGCTGCTCATTCCTATGGGACAGCAATTGCTTCAGCTGAAAGTAGACCATTGCTCTACTATTTTCTCCAGACATGGGATATGCACTGCTTAGGTTCTACTCTGGAAAATATAAACATGCACGACATTCTAGCATGAATACGCCTCCTTACTTGCATGATGCTAATGAATGCTGTAGAGCAGGTGAGACTGGCTGTGCAATTATGCACACCCAGGCATGTTTACATGTTAGTTAGAATGTTGCATCTGAGTAAACAACTTTGTATTGAGGGGTAAGTTGGGTCCCGGAGAGACAGCTCACTGCTTCCTACTCAGTAAAGCTGAGAAGGGGGCAAGAAGCGGAAGATGGACTTCACCATGGTGTTAGCATTTAATTTCCCATGTGTTCTTCGTTGTGTGCTGTTATAACAAAAAAAAAAAAAATCTAGAAATTAAGTTCTTTAAAAAGTTTTGGCAGGTGAGTTCAGTATGAAAATTTTAACCAAAACTAGTTGTTATCTCTTTTCTTCTAGAATTCTTGGTGTGGGGAAGTTAATGTTCGTTCCACATCAGTCGATGCAGCATCTTAATGAACTTCAGATATGTACCTCTGGAGCATTTGATTGGCAGCAAACAGAACAGTGAAGCTTGGTCGGTTGTTCCACCTCCTACTTAGCAGCACCACTGAGTATGGGAAACTTTACAACCAAGCTTCCAAACTGAAGCAGTGCTATGCCCATTGCTGATAGTAGGCCAGTGGTCTAAACAACCTCATTCTTTCCTTCAGACCTTGATCTGCATGTCTGCTTTTAAAAAAAGTTAATGGTACATGACATGCCATTGCTTTTGTGGACTAGCAGCCTGGCGCATGCTGGCCAGTGAAAACACTTGCAACATTTAGATAAAAGCATACAACGTAAATGGAAATATCACCCTGTTGCACTGCTGTCATGTAGTTTGTTTAAAAAAAAAAGAAAATATCACTGTTGTGTGGTGAAAAATAGTACACTCACATTTATTTTTGGAAGAAAGTCTCAGTCCTGCTGTGTTAATTCAACCACCTAGTATCCAGACCTCTTGAGAAATTGATTTTTAACCAGCAGGGGGAAGAGGAAGATTAAGGACAACTTGAAACAAAAATGGCATAATTTTGAGAGTCTTTGAATGCAGGCAGACGCATTCCTCGATACAAAAGGAGCAGATGAAATATAATGGAAATGACATGCTATCCTGAGCATGGACTGTATGCAGGATAGGGTGTGTTTATTCTTTGATGTGAGTAATTTCAGTGAGTACTGGGCAGTTACTGCTGTGGGAAATCAATCCATATGCTCCTGAAATGGAAATAAATGTTAGATTTGTGCATCTTTTTTTCCCTCTGTAGCATGCCTTGACAAGTGGGATGTCGCACATTAGGGTGCTGAACATGGCTTATTGGCTGGCAGCTGGTCTCCCTCATCTGGCCCCTGGAAGTGCTAACTGAATACTGTACCGCTCTTTATTAAAGTGTGTGATAAGAGTTCTTGTTTCAGCTTTTCCCCAGTCAGTGGTATGGTAATACAGGTAAAAAATTAAGGTTTTTAGTAGGCTCTTCCAGGTCACAGGAGTAAAATCAAATTGAGAATGTGTGTGAATACCAATACTACATGTGAAACTTGCCCTGCAAAACAAGTTTGTTGTTCTGTTGATTAGGGCTTATTTCTCTGCTTTCCCTGACCAAACCATAGTGGCCAGAGGTGTGCTATTAGCCCGTGCCAGCTTGTTTGAACTAGGAGAACCTTAATTTCCATAAGCTTATTAATGCAAGTGTGAGTTGGCAGAGTAATTGCTGTGTTGACTTGAAACACCATTGCACTTATTGTCTTCAAAGCTCTTTTTTTTTAATGATGAGCCAAGTAAATGGCTAGTAAATATTTGAAGAGACTTTAAACCTAGTGGTGCACTTGTGTTCAGAGTTTTCTGCTGACCTAGCTTGTCAGCAAAAGAACCCCAAAGGAGGTAGGCACTGACATCTTGTTGCTACCATTAGTAAGGATTACGCTCCTGACTTGTTTGGACAAGAAATGCCAGAACTGTTGAATAACTGGCTGTTGTACAGCCAGGGATGTTTCATCCTTATTTTTTGGGGGGAAGTCTGCATGATGGTGTGTAGGTCAGCTGGAAAGTATAATGCTTTGAAGAACTTCAGCAGATCAGAAAATAAATGAAAAGGCAATTGCGTGCCATGAATGATCAGAAGTTGCATTTCTCTCAAAGCTGGCCACAATTTTCGCACGTTTCCAGCCTCTTCTATTCCTTTGTAATCCCCAGTAAGATTGGCATTAATGCTTTTTTTACTGCCTTTGTACCAAATACTGGTTTTTCTGATGCCAAAACCCACTAACTCTGTTAGTAACTCTGTGAAGTAGGCAGCTTCAAGGTGCAATAGCAGTGTGATTCTGAGATAGTAAAACTGTTCTCATTTGTGCATTCTGGGGCTTGGGGGCCTTGGAGAGTGATGTGAGAATGACTGTTCGTTTTAATGAATAGTGCTGTAATCCCAGCATTTATATGCTTGTTGGCATGAGCTGGAACTTCTCATCAGCATTAGAGAAAGTGTGTACATCAGTTACAGCTGTTTCTGCTTTGCCATGGTGTTGCTGAATATGTGTAATCCATTCACCCGGCCTGCTGCCCACAGTTTCTGAGGGCAGATGCTGCTGCTGGGTTCACTGACCTCTGTGGCTGTATCCCACCTTAACTTAGGGCAGAAACTCTTCTCTGTAGTGTGTTGGACATGGGTTTCTGCAGCAGCTTAAGTGGTCAGAAGGGAATCACATGTGTGACTCTGTGTGTGGTTTAGACTAGGAATGCAGATGAGGGGTTGAGGGAGATGTTCTCTGTGTCATAAAAGAGTCTATGAAAGTGGTTTACTGTGGTGTGCCAAGAATCCTGGCATGCTCCCCAAAATTTGAATAACTCGTCACAGCTCGTTCATAATTGTAATGTAAAGGTAGTGAATCATCGTGTTGTTTGTAGATGGTCATAGACAAATAGATCCCTGGAAAACATGGAAAAAACGTGGGGGTCACTGAAAAGAGACATGGTTTAGTGGTGGACTTGGCAGTGTTAGGCTTGTGGTTGGACTCTATGATCTTAAAGGTCTTTTCCAGCTTGAATAATTCTATGATCTCTTGCAGTGAACGGAGCTTCCTGCAGTAGCAGGATAATTAATGTACTGATCATGAAATCTTAATGTTGTGACATTAGCTGAAGCATTACAAATACAGCTGTTAACTTAAGTTCTTACCTTGCAATCTGTGAACAACTAATCATAGTGTCTTACAAATTCATCAAGTATTTGCTTTGCAATGTTAAATACCAAATGTAATATCTCTCTCCCTTTGGTCGTTTATCTTTTTTTAGGCTTTTTATGGGGAAACTGGATTTGTCATTACTGACTCTTTTATGAATTAAACATGGAACACAGCATTAATATGCAGACTGTATTATTTAGCATTGTATACTGAAAAAGTGTACTGGAATAATTTGAAAAACAATTTCTAGGCTATTATTTCTAGCTGAATCACTTAAATACAGTCAAAATGCTTCATGAAAAGAATGTAGATTCAACTTCCACTGTACAATTGGAGTTGAAAAAGAGCTTTACTTTTGGTACAGTTCTGGTATCATTAAAATAGGCCTGCAAGTATCACTTAGTGAATACTTTCACAAATTTAATTTACATTTAGTGTATATTAGAGCCAAAATCATTCTCAGAGGTATGGAATAGAGGGTCATTTGTTTGGATCGCTGAATGACCTGAGTACTAAGGTTTTTTAATGAAGCTATGTAGCTACATGTTGGTTGATATTCTTAATGAGTAGTGTTATAGTTCGATTTTTTTCTTTTTTTTGATTCCTGCCAACTTTCAGTGCAGGAAAATCAAGAACTAGTGGAATACTGGAGAACTGGGGCATGCAAGTAAGAACTGCCACCAAAGCAGATTTTGATATCTGTTTTAATGTTTCTGTTGTGGCTTCAGTTTTATTTTCCCCCATTCAAGCTTTACTTGCAGTTTTATTTCCATCTTACAATGTGTAAAAATAGGAATTTATGTGGCATTTGTGTAATCTCTATTTTTGTCTTAATTTTTCCCCAGGTTCTTGTTTGCATAGGTAAATTTCTGCGTTGCTTGTAGTCTGATTTCACCATTTTATCAATGTTGGAGGAGAGTATATGCTAGCAGTGAAGAATGTGCCCATCAACATGAGTTGTTGGAAATCACCTTCTATTCCTGACAAGTCCTAGTTTTTGCATAGCTAAAACTTGTTCTTTATTCAAGGATTTGGCTTTTTTGCATTGAGAAACAGATTTTTTTTTTGAAGTGGTGTTTTGTGTTTTTTGAAAAATCCTTACAATTTCTGCAATTTTAGCTGTTAGTCCTGTCGTGTTTCAGATTGGAGTTTGCCTAACAATTTATTTCAGGGTCACCTTCAAAATTGTGGAGAAAGGAGTTCCTTTAGTTGCAGTTACTAAACTAATTGTATGCCAGCCCCCAGGGTTTCACTATTACTTTGATTTTCCCTAGCACTCTACAAGAGTAAAGACATATTCATGTCTTACCACACATGTTGTAATATTTTAGAAGCATTTTTAAGGTGGAGACTTTTTTCATCAATGGGAAAAGGTAATTAAAAGGAGGAAGGCTCAAAGAAGGGTGTTGGCTCCTATAGGTAGGAGACATACTTGGACAAGTAAAAGCTGTCAAGTAGAACTGGGCATGCTGGGGACTCCAGTGTTACTGTTGTGCTCCAGCATTACTTGCCTTGCTTCAAGTGCTGTACACAAACAGCCAAGGGAGACCTGAGCAGTTTTCCCTGGTGCTGCTCTAAATTTTGGTTGAGGTTTATGCTCTTCCAGTAAAAAAAGCATTCCCTGAGACTGAGGATTCACAGCAAGCACTGAGCCTTCCCTACCAATCTGAAAAAGTACAGTTTGTATGTGGAAGGGTGGCTGCAGGAAAAGGAGCAAAATTCCATTACATTGTGTTGACACTTGACATATAAGCACTTCAGCCTCACCAACAAGGTGAGGTTGGCTGTGGAAAGAATGTGCTGGTTTGGCTTAACCCACAAAGTCTGGACCATGACAGCTGTAAATTGGGGTGATGAACTTAGCTGAGTCACTACCAGATGTTGTTCTGTTATTATTCCCTGGGTAACAATAGCATGCAAGTAACGTGGAAGGATTCTTTCTTACTTACTCTAGAGCTTTCTGATGAGATAATGTTGATTGTTAAAATAAGCTATCCTTTTAGGCAAGATAATTGAATAAATGCTGCCTGTATTTGTATCCATAAATTTTCCTAGTGGAGGCTTGGTCTGTGCTTGCAATTATTTTAAACCTTGGCATAACTTCTACTGGGTTTCAAAACAAAACAGATGTGAAATATCCCCAGATAATGTCAGAAATCTTTAGTTACACACCTGTGTTTATACCTGACTTCTTAGGACTGAAATGTAGATTTTAATGTTACGTACTTCGGTGAAGCTGATATTTTACTGCTTAACCTTCTTTTGATTAATAAAAGGTCTGATCTTACAGTATTAATGCTAGAGTATATTGATTGTTGCATCCAGAAATTGTATCCATAAGGTTTTCTGCCCTTCTGTCTGGGTTAGCCTTAAAACCCCTGTTGCTCTCATCCTGCCAGCTTTCTCAAGATGAGGTGTCCACCTGAGGCTCAAGGAGCTGAGACCTGCTCTGCTTCCCACCACAACAGCAAGAGCATATATGGGTGGCAGTGCTGTTCACTGTCCGTGCTGGTCAGCTAAGGAGATGCATATTTACTGCAGTTGTCTTGATGTCTGTTTTTCCAGTTAAGCTTAATTTAAATGTGAACAAAACGTACTTATAGAGCACTTTGTGAAGAAGTTACTCATCTACTATAATACAATTCCATATGGCAGAGCACAGCTACTGTGATAGTGTGGGTTTATTTATATTTTGTGTAGCCATTCAAATATTTTGACTTTAGCCTTAAGCATCCTCATATTTGAGAAATTGGGAGAAAAATTCTGAACACTTGAAGAAAAAGTTGGTGCTAATTTGGTAACAAGAAAATTACAGTTCTAGAGTATCCCCCTTAAAGTATTTGTAAGCACAGGAAGCTGCAGGTAGGCTGTACTTCTGTCAGTTCATGTGGGTGCTGTTTGATTTTATTTATTTTTTTTTAAATTTATTTGGCTAAAAGGTCATGGATATGTTGTACTCTCTCTCTCTGTTAGTCCTCTGAAGAGAGAAATTTGATAGCATGTTTTATTAAAATAGTGCAGGTAAGTTGAAATGAAAGTTTACATTAGGTCAAAATTAATTATTTAAACAGGCATCTTGTGCTTGGCATTAAAGGGAAAAAATCTGAAAGCAGATGTGTTATTCGATCCTTAAGTAAACAGTGACGGAAGTTTCATCCCTTGGGTTGTACAGATCTGTTATTTTACTGCCTCTAGGAAGAAAGTGTTACTTTGTTAGAGTGTGTGTCTGTAATAGCAGACTAAGCAAACCTGGGCATCTTACTCTGCTACTACACTGTAAGATCAGGAAGTTCTGGTTGGATTTGACTAATCATGAAATTTTAGGATATTACTGGATGTTTTGACCTTTGTCTTTAAACTGTTCAGCAGGTTACCTGATTTATCTCAACCAAAGGCAAATCGCCTTAACCACCTCCTTAGTGAAAAATCCTTGCTAAAGAAGGGGTGGAGGAAGGCTAAGCACAGTGCCTGGGGAAGGGTTTCCCTTTGCTTAACAAATTTCAGCCCTTTTGCGGTTGTGCTGCCTATGGATCTTCCCCTTTGAGTAAAAGGGGTCAGGTGAGGCAAGGTAATGTTTAAGTCTCGGTGGTCGGTGTTGGGGAAAAAAAAGTGTCCTCCTAAAGAGCTTCTTTCAGAAAGTATTTTATCTTTCTACATATTTTGGGAGAATTAGGAAGTAAAAATTTTCTTTAGGTGATTTGTTTTTTCACTCAAGTATATAACAAATAAAAGTGGTAATACTGTAAAAGAGTACTGTTTTGTTAATCTCCTAGCAGCTTAGAAGGAGGATGGAAATAGAGACCTATTTATTTTTACTTAGCTTCCCCAACAGCCTCCATTTTCTAAGATGTCATTATCCTTATCTCTATTGCATGTCGGCTGCTTGTAATTTCCCCAAGCAACAGAAGCAGCAGAACAAAATTGGTGTGTGGTGGTATTTTTATAACAATTTCATCATTTCACAAAGTCGCTGTATTACATGAGTGACAGCAGCTAATCTGTCACTCTTTCACCTTGTTAGGGTTGTAGACAGTAGCTAAGGCTTTCAAGGTGTAATTGAAGGCTTAGGAAAATGGTGCTGCATTTGTTCACTTCCTTCATGTAAGGAGGTAGGGCTCTTCACAATTACAGAAGTTGTCCTTCTTCAAGAAACACATGGGTTTGAGTTTTGTATAAAAACTGGTGGGTTCAACACCTCTACCCTTCACCCCTAGGGTTTTCTAGGGAAAGCTTTTTGGCTACCCTGGTCAGAGACTGATTTGATTCTGCAAAAGTTGACATCTTTTCTCTTGTTCTCTGTGGTTCTTGTCAGCCTTTTGGAGAGCTGTCAGCCCTTGTCAGGGCTGTTTGGAACATATCTGTGAAATAGCTCCAGATATTTAATTTGGTTTTGACTTAAACTGGCAGTTGGTAGTTCAACACCTGCATGGGGAAGATACAAAAATCTACAACGTGCATGGAAGAAGAAAAGCAGCTTGCTGCACCATACTTTACAGATAAACTCTGCTGGCATAGAGTTCTGTCAGAAGCATAGTATCAGCTGAAAAAAGTGCATTTATTTTCTTTGTTTATGGTATGTAAGTTGTAACAATAGCTGTTGATTGAGTTTTACTTGAAAGCTTGTTTAGTGTTCTTTAATATGAAAGAATCTTGTGCTAGATTTGCCAGACTCGCATCCTGAAGGATAGCTTAACATCAGAAAGTTTTTTTGTGATGGGAAGTAATCAAAATATGGTTTGTTTGGTTTTGGTTTTTTTAATGTTGTATTTCTAGACAGTTTTTTTAATCGTCTCTCAGGTGATTGAATTATGAATATTTGCTATTTATTGAGGTACAGACCTTAGTTTAAAAAATTTTAGATTTAAATTGTGGATTGACCAGTTATCAAAGCTGATGTTGACAAAGTGTTCATGTACTTGTAGTGTATGTTGATTGATCAGAAGTTGTTGAGGTGTTAGGATAAGCATAATGTCTTCTCACTTTTATTTCATTTATGGATTTTCCAGGTTCCAGTGTATTTTGTATTATGCTGTTGTACTTGCTTAATAAAGGATTCATTACCATAGCCATTGGCTATCATGCAAATGTCAGGCCTTTGTATTATGTCATCTTCTCGTTTTGGGCTCTCTTGACAAAGGTCGTAGCTTTTTACTTCTGAATTCTGCAAACATGGTTATGAGAGGAAACAATGTCTGTTAGTGATTCTTTTGAAATCAGCAGCCATTCTTTCTAATGGTGAAGTGGTGTGTTCGTTAGTCCCCACAGAGAAAGAAACGTTAAGTGTGTGTTTGCATGTGCAGTAAATGAGCTTCTCAGACCAGGAGGTTGAAACTTTTCTCCTGTAACCTTCAACATTACGTGGTTGGAGTTTCTTTTTGTTGTTGCATTGGGTTTTTTGGGGGGATGTTTTTTTTGTTTGTTTTTAGATTTAAACCCAGCCTTTAATGTTTAGGATGACTTTTAAATCTGCTGGACTTTCGAAGTTTATTTGTGAGTTCTTGAGATGTATTAGGTTCTTTTATGGCTTCAGTATTTCTGTGTCTCTTCACAGGACCCCAGCTGAATGCACAGCTAGAAGGTTGGCTTTCTCAAGTACAGTCCACGAAAAGACCTGCAAGAGCCATTATTGCACCGTAAGTCTGGAACAGAAGTTCAGTATATCTAATATTTGATTGGTTAAATGCTCTTTTTTTTTTTTTTGAGTGATTTTGATAACTGATAAAAGCTAGTATTTAGCTGAAAGAAGTGTTGTGTGGTTTCTAGAGAAGTATTTTGGATATAGCATAGAATGGCAGAAATCTGTGCACATTTGGATATATGATTAGCTTCCTTTTGCTGATGGACTGCACACATAATATTCGTTTGTGATCCAGTAAGATGAGTAAGAGTTACAGTAATGAAGAAAACAACAAAACCCCTCCAATAACACAAGAAAAACAAACTCCACAACAAAATAAGCAAAATTCCTGTATCTGTCCCACCCTCAAAATAAAATTTAGCAAAGCTTAAAAACAAAAACTAATTAAACTCTATTCAAGTATCCAAAAGGATTTACTTTTGTTATTTTGGTTTGATTCTATTTGAGCTATTTGTCCACAGCTGAAATAGGGATCGTCTGAACTATTTAGGGAGAATTCAATTTCCTGGAGATAGCTGAGACATGTAATGACAAAAGTATGTTGGTCATTACAGGTAATTATGATTTGTAAGGAAACACTAGAAAAAGCACCTTAAATATAATGTTTTTCCTGTGCTAATATAACATTGTCATAATGTTTGAAGTACCGCATAGTAGTATTGACTGTGCAGAAGAAGTTGTCCCACATCTGCCTTAGTCTTTCTTGCAGGAATGTCAGGAAAGAGACCTTTCGGCTGCAGGTTATGCAGTCTGATTCTTTTTCCAGAATTGCTGGAGGTCTTCCTGTGATCTCACCACATTTTTTTGTTAATTGTGCCCTTTTTTTTGCCACCTGTGAAGTGGGATATGTCTGATATTTTTGTGGAAGATGGAAGAAGCCTGTAGTAGTAGGAACATTTCAGCAGACTCTTTTGACGTTGCCTAATAACATACCTTGCCCGTTTGTGAGGTCTCGGTCTCCTGTTTCTCCCCTTAGCATATATGTTAGTACCTTTCTGAGCTCTTCAGAATGAGTGGCGTAAGTGATGTTGAAGTAAAGTCCCAGGGTCATTTTGAAGGTAACTTGCTCCAGGTATCAGTCTGTGGATGAATACAGATGTATGTATTACATATACATATTATAAGCATCTTTCAGTGCTGTCAATGGGGACTTGTATCTTCAAACATCCTGTATATCTCAGGGCTTGCAGCATGCATCATTCTCAGTGTCATTGTGTAAAGCTGTGGTGTGGGCATACTGCTGAGTGACCCTTTTCCACCTCTTGACCTGGGACTCTGGGAACAAATGTTCTCTTAATTAGTGCTTTTAGTGGTGTGAAGTGAATTTTCACCTGTTTTAATGGTCTTGAAGAGAATGGGTCTTCAGATACTAAAGCAGTATTTGAAACAGCTAGTCAAAATGTTTATAAATTGTTTTGGAGCACACACAGGAACAGAGGTCGAGAAAGGACCAGGCCAGAGTGATAGGAAATGAAGGTGAAGCATGTAGCTCATTCTGCAGTAAAAGCTAGCATGATGCCTTCCACTCCTTTCCATGTGCACATTCATTCTGTCACTGAGATATTCTTAAATGACAGAGCGTTTTTATTCTCTCTTTTATCTGCTGTGACATGTAGTTCTCTCTTTGCCAAGACCCCTCTGCTGTCATTATATTCAGTTACTGGAGTGTAGTTAAATGAGCTTTTTCCAGTAGTTTGCCACTCCCTTGTTCCCTGGCTGCCTTGTTAGCATTATCGTAAGCTTCTCATATCAGGTGGTTGTGCAGTCTGCCAGCATCCTTTACAAATAAGGGAAGGTCCTTTGATCTGGAGCTTCCTGACTGTTCGGTTGTCATTGGTAGTTTTTTAACTGGTCTGTAAATGGTCACTGCCAGTTCTTCAACAAATATATGTCTTGTATGATCAATACTGCAGCAGTGCTTTCCTGCTCTTTCAGGAGTTGATTTTTGGATCACTCTTACAACTTCTAGCTCATTGGGGACAAATAATAAATTTAAGAGATTAACATTTAATATCAGCATATTTAAGATGGTAAGCAGTATTTAACATCTTAGCGTTTTGTACACTTTGGTATGCAGCCATGCAGGATATACCTACTGTGGATCTTGTGCAGCCCATGCTTACAAACAAGTGGATCCCAACATCACGTGAGTATTACAGCTTTCTTTACAAAGCCTAAGGCCCTGAAGGTGCAATTAGCTGATAGTGGAATGTTCTTGTAACATTCTTACTTGAATGTACTTGAGCTTGAAGTACTCAAATTTTAATTTTGTATTCTTTTTGGCCTCCTATCGCTTCTGTTTGAACATCATAAACATTCAAACTGGATGTTACAAGAGGGAGGGGAAAAAAAGTAATATTGTTAAAATTATTGGTAACTAATTTTTTACAAGGGAGGGATTAAAGATGTTCTTTTTGCGGTTTATTTCTTACGTTTCACTGCTTTTATAAAAGCCCAAGCTGGTTTTATTGGGGGTTTTTTGGATTTTGTTTTG
Organism: Oreocharis arfaki; assembly: GCA_013398015.1. Lineage (NCBI taxonomy): Eukaryota > Metazoa > Chordata > Aves > Passeriformes > Paramythiidae > Oreocharis > Oreocharis arfaki. The sequence goes on along the minus strand of VZRR01008732.1, from coordinate 112,819 downwards.
GGGGGTTTTTTGTTATTGTTGTTTGTTTTGTTTGTTTTTTAAGTCTATTAAAATAATTCGCCATGATTCTGCACTGGTTTTTCAGTGCAGGATTATGGGCTGAATATTGCCGGGATTCTCTTCTGCTGTGGAGAAAGTGATCAGTGTGTTTATATAACATGTGAAGTCAGTGAAAGTTAATTGTTCCAATAATTTTAAATGGACTTTTGTTTCTAACGAATGTAAAAAAAGAAAAATTTTTAAAAATCCCAACATGCTGTTGTAGTCTGTGCCTGCCTATAAAAATATGAATCTAGTTATTTTTGGGTAAAGGAATGTAATTCTTGCTATGTTCTGCGTGGTGCAAAATTTTTTTTTTTTAAAATGACAAAAATTTAAAACGTCTCCAGTATTTACTCAAAGGATGTATTTTGCAATGCTAAATAAAAACTGGCTAGGCTTATCACTTGTTCATAAGATAACATGCTGTAATACTTTTCAAAGACAATGGTTTTAGTTCTTTCTAAACTATTGCAAATGGTATGACAGATACATAGTTTCTCTAAAATTACCTGAACAAGCTGCATTGCCTAGGTTCCGTGATACAGAGTTGATTGAACTTTACTTTACTATTGTACTGCATGGGATGTTTAGAATTCATCTTCGATCTAAACTGTTGCGTGTTTGGATATTTGTTTTTATTAGCTTTGTAGAAAGTTTGTGTTTTAGTATATTTTGTTATAGCACTCTCTGTATAAGGAATAAAAAAAACCCCCTCACAACTTTACATGTCTCCCACCCCTTTAATTCAGTGCCAGAAACAAGACTATATGATCCTGAATCTGAAATGCAGAATTGCCTATATTTTTTTCTCTTTTCTTGTAAGTCCTGTGACAGGAGACCCTTAACATCTAATCAAGAGCCAGGAACTGAGGACTTGATGAAATAACATCATGATCACGTGTAAAAGGTTTCAGTATCAGCTAAAGCTATGAATGTGCAGGTCCAAGTCCCTGTTGTTGATGCAACGACAAAAAACCCCATAACATATAACGACATAAACCCAGCATTTGAGAAGGACTTAAATTTTGATTTAGTGAAACCTAAGTGGGGCTAATCAAGTAAATAAGTGAAAACCTCTGAATAGATGATAAACCCATAATCATTATTTGATCCTGTATTTATTGAAGATGGTGTGTAGCCAAAGGTGGTGTTGATTTAAGGAGAGAATTCAAAAATCTGTTCTAAGCAGCTGTAACACGTCATTCAGCCTCCAAATGGGTGCAATCAGACGAGTTTCTAGCTGATGGGTGCCCTTGGATAAATAACCTGCTTAAGAGATTTAAGTCTAGAGGGAGCATTATTGAACTGAACTCATGATAATTTCTACGATACCTAGAAAGTGATACTTTGTAGATTTTTATTAAACTTGTTGCTCTAAGCCAAGTTGCTGTACAATTGCAGTTGTCTGAACTGTGGCCTTCTGTGTTAATTGTTGTAGCCGAAAAATTTTCATTCTTGGGCCTTCCCATCACGTGCCCCTCTCCCGATGTGCACTTTCCAGTGTGGACATTTACAGAACACCTCTGTATGATCTTCGAATTGACCAAAAGAGTAAGTGTGTGGTAAAGCTTGGGCTTAACTGAGGCTTGAGTATTGACTGTGGTACTACAGTGCTGAGGAGTCTCTTCTTGTTGGACACTTACTTGCTGTAAGTGGCATACAAGTGCAAATCTGGTTTTAGTGCAACAAAAACTAACTTCTGAAGGATCCTGATTGTTTCAGACATGGTCACATTATAGCCATAATGTCTCTCTTCCTTTTGGCAAGTAAAGAATTCTAAATTTTTGCTTATCTTTTCCATTTTGAGTGTGTGCCTCAGGGTTTTAAAACTAAAAAAGTGTTACATCAAATAATAGCTCACTAAACACCTTCTCCATTTTCCTGTGAAGTATTCTCGCTAGAAAGAAAGGTTCTTTAGCTGGTTTGAATTTGATTTCTGATAGAGGAATGATAGAGAAACAAAAAATTGCTTTTATTTGAATGCATTATTGCATGTGACTTTTAAACTTTCAGACTTAAAAACTGTTAGTCCATGAAATACCGGTCTTTTGAATTAAGTGCAATGAAGATTAATTTGTTATTTTGACTTTTGTGTATTTTGAGGTATACCCAAGTGATACAGCGTCTTTTTCAGAAGCGCTAATTAGCATGGATGTGTTGTTTTATTGTAACTGTGATTAAGCAAGCTAATTCAGGCTTTCTACAAAGTGCCTGCAGAAATTTCCTTAGGTAAGAAATGTTTTGCTTTCTGTAGAACTCCCTTATGGAGTTGAGAAGGGGGCACAGCCCTATGTCAAATTCTTCATCCAGTGGAGAATTTTCGAAATATAGAGATGACTCTGCATACTCTCAAGTACACTTGAGATTAGAAAAGATAACTTACAAATGCTGATTACTTAATCAGTTGTTGCTGTCTCTAGATTTCATGAGTCAGTCAATAATAAATTCTCTTAAATAGTAACACATCCAGCAATGGCTCGGCTGATTAATTTTTTTTTTTTTTTTTAAATAATGGGCAGTTTATGAAGATACAAATTCATTGACTGGACAAATGCATGTATATTTTCAAATGTGTGTTATTTGTGTAATTAAATTTTGTATCATAACTGAAAATCTTTTGCAATATACTTATAAGGTCACTGATTTAACACACTTATTTTGTAAACTGAATCAAGTGTGTTTATATTTTAATGACTTGAACATAATTTTAATTCTGAATTTATTTAGAAACAAGTGGTTTATGATGATAGCCCTTGGAGGCAAGTAATTTTTTATAGTGGGTATGTTCTGATAAAGGTACACTGTAGCTTGCTTTTTGCACTTGTAGTGGCTTTCAAAAATAAGAAAAAAATGGTAGTGAAAACTGATCTTTCATTCATTTCAGTTTATGGAGAATTGTGGAAGACTGGAATGTTTGAGCGTATGTCCCTACAAACAGACGAAGATGAACACAGTATTGAAATGCATTTGCCTTATACTGCTAAAGCCATGGAAAGGTACTAGGGCTAATTACTTCTACAAGAATGAAAGTTATGTGCATTAAATGTTTGAGCTACTGTGAAGTGCAATAGGAAATAATAATACTTTTTATGGCATAGAAGACCTTATAGTGTATGTAATGCTCATACTCGCCCATCCTCCAATAAAAATTTTGGTAAGGAGAGAGTCAGAGACTAGACTGCTGTAATTGAAACTGTGAGCAGAGCAAACACCTGAATGATGAAATTATAACACCTCTTATAAACAGGTTGACTTCACAGAGTTAATATTAGACATGCTTTCATGAACTTTTCTCAGTAGCTGATTTTTTTTTTTTCCCCGCTTTCATGAGGCAGCTCTGAAAGAAGTTCAGATAGTTTTCTGTGGGATTTTAAGTTTGTTTGGAACCTTAATACTAATTTTGAAATCAGGGACCTGTTTATAGCTGCTGTTTCGGATGTTTGCTTTAAATAAAAATTGTCGTCTTGAAGGAAGAAATGTCAATCTGTGTTGGGGTTTCTTCCCTAACACGTGCTCCGTCCCGTCCCCCCCCCCTTTTTTTTTTCCTTCCCTTATGTTTTGAATTTTCCCTAGAGTATCACTATATATTTGGGTATATATGTTGATCATTTTCATTTATGTTTTATATACTTTGGCAAATTACTCAACATGCCACATCTGTACAGGGAGAATTTAATTCTTACTTCGTTGCTGATTTCACTGTTTTATTTGCCTGGTGTTTTCACTTCACAGCAGAGAGAAATACTGATTTTGTGGGTGTGTGTTTTCTGAAGTTGAAGTACTTTGAGGTTCTAAAACAACATCCTAATATGACCTTACCAAATTACTATCCTCAGATCAATAGCAACCTTTTAAATATTCTGCAGTTTCAGTTAGCAAGCCCTAAAAAATCTTCGGATGTTACTTGAGTTACAACTTTTTTTCTTTTGCTTATAAGCCATAAGGATGAGTTTACTATTATTCCTGTGTTGGTCGGAGCACTGAGTGAGTCAAAAGAGCAGGAATTTGGAAAACTCTTCAGTAAATACCTAGCTGATCCTAGTAACCTCTTTGTGGTTTCTTCTGACTTTTGCCATTGGGGTAAGTTTCATATCTCATTTTAAGAGTATATTTAGTATTTTGTAGCAATTTTAAAATAATGCATTTTATTGACCATGGAACATTTAACTTATACCAAAAAAATGTGTTTTTGCAACTTAAATACCTTTGTAAAGTTAAAAAAGACTTTAAAATCTGGAATAATAGGTGAAAAATATTGATGTGGTAATGTATTTTCAGTGTAGTGGAGGAAATAAATGCTGAAGGTGTGTGGATTTATATACATCTCTTTACTGTTGCAATGAAATAATTGTCTGAAGCTGCTTGCTCTTTTTACTCTTCTTTTAAGCACCTCAGAACAACTTTCAAAGCGAATTAGCTAAAAATTAACGGGGCATGGCCCCATTCCTCTGACAGAAATAAGTTTTGTATGTTTTACTACTGGGTAAGATAGCAGGTGGATTATTTATGCCAATTCTCTCCAGTTCATCTTGGTGGCAGAGTTATAAAGACTCCAGAAGCCTTGACTTCTGTCCTGCTTTATTGTTTTATTTTTCTTTTAAGTGTGATAGTAGCTGGAAAAGGGACTGCTTCAGAAAGATAATGTTACACAACGGACCTTCTTCCTTTTTTTCCATTGTCGTCTTTGGTCAACTTAATTAAGTGCATGTTTTACTCGTCTTTGAGTTGTGGAGTAGGTGGAAGTATATACAGGAATGATCTGGTCCTGTTGTGACTGATGGATCCATCTAGAACTGCTGATTGAATTATCATTAATTTTTTTCTTTCAACCTTCATTTACTGTGGATATTGTTGTGCAAGCAGAAGTAGCCTGACTCCATGGTTGACTTTAAGAGGGCTAACAAAATGAAATGTTGCTTTGCTTCTTAATTTATAGAATTTAATTCCAGGTCTATAACAGCCAATTAGTGAGTGATACTTCAGTATCAGTTCTACGTAGTAGATTTCTCTTTAGGAATATAGCCACCCATCATGTATTTTTTTACTTTGCTTCTGGGCTGCTACTTCATGATTGCCCTAGAATTTCCTCAATGGAGCTAAAAAGTATAAAATAAATGAAGATTACTACTTTGCAAGTATTATACTTTCAAATATTTAGTAAGTATTAGGGAGTGTTTTAGCTACAATTTTTCCCTTTTTTATTTTATACGTGATTTTTGTTTCAAGGTCAGAGGTTCCGTTACAGTTACTATGATGAATCCCAAGGAGAAATTTATAGATCCATTGAGCACCTAGATAAAATGGTAAGTTTTCAGATTTGGTGGAACTAACTAACAAATTTCTCCTGTACATTCCATTTCTTTGAACACTTGAGAAATTTCTCTAACAAGATATCATAGATCAGCTATTTTATTGAATGTATGATTTTCCTTTGCTTACCACAATGAGAATTTAGCTGTTGGTTTTAGCTAGTATCTTCCCTTCTACTGACTGCTCACAATTATATTGCGGGTATAAACTAGTAAGCATAATTAATGAGAATAAATGCATGTTCACCTACCTACAACACCCTAATGTAACATAATTTCTGTCCACATACCCTCTTACGTTTTTGGAAAGCAATAAAAATTATGCATGGAGAATTGTGGTAGTTCCAGCTTGCTAGCTATGATACCTGCATATGGAAACAGCATTGTGGTTATGCAGAGGGTTTCAGCAACATCCATTTGGAGGAAGAAAGGCTGTAGGGCATTGCACTGGCCAGGAAAATGAAAGCCACCATTTCCTTGGGAGTAGCCTTCCCCTTGCCCCTTACTCTGTAGTAGGTGGTGGGGAAAAAGCAGTAGACCATACTTCATTTTGGGTTTGGCCGAAGGCTGAAAGGAGTGCTAAATGCATAAAGGTCCAATGCCAATTATGTTGCATTTTCGTTGCAGTCACAGGAGCCAGGGATTTCTTTTTAAATTAAAAAAAAACCTCCAACAACTTAATGTTCAAGACTGTACTTAAGGCGCAGAATAGAAGTAATTCTTCTGAAAATATATAACCTTAAAATTTGTTCTACAACTGTTTGCATCATTTATGTAAATTCTGTAGGATCTGTTAGAAGAGAGAACTGTTCTTATTCATGGCATGTTAATCTTTTCCTTGTCTTGAAGAAATAAATCCTATCTGTTGGAGAGATTTCTAGACTTCTTTGCTTTGGGTGTCCAGGGTATCCATATTAACCTCCTTTTTTTTTCCTACTATTCATCACTGGAATAGTAACAGTAAATAATTTGCCTTCATTCTGTTTATCCCATTTTTAATAAATCTTTTGGTCAGTTGAGAGGCTTCTCTGTCAAGACAGGTGTTTTTCTACAGAATCCCAGAATCAGCAGCTTTGAGTGTTTTAGCAGGAGAGTGGATTATGGTGCATTAGCAGACGTTAGCTTCCCCTTGTTAATTTCTGTGGTGAAAGCTTGAAGAAAGACTGGACTTCGGCATTTAATTACTTTTAAGGAATACATTGCTGCACCAACTCTTTCTTTTGGTAGTTATTCAGCCAAATGGAACTGACTTTTTTTGTAACATGGGAAGTCATGTCTGCTGTTTAATAACTATGGAAATACTTTTTCAATCTTAAGTTTAACTGGAAAACTAAACACGCTCTATAGCAGCATACTGTGGTTATTTTTTGCTTGTTTATATCATGCCATATCTGAACACATGACTCCAGATGCTGTATGGAGGAGGTTTTGCTTTGGGTGATTTTCAGAGATGTCTTTTTAGCAATATCACGAAGATCTCCCTGTCACATTTTTCCGGTTTTTGGAAGTTTTTTCAATTTTATGTCCCACTTGGCTACTTCTGGTTTCCTTAGATAAGTATTGAATTTTTTCATATGATTTGATGTGCTAAACAAGCTTGTACTGTTGTAACCAGTAGGCCTCTACACAGACAAAATAGCATTAAGATAGAGACAAAACTGTAGTAAAACTGGCATCATTTTATTGGACCTAACTAGGAAAGCAGTCAGCTGAGCACATTATAAGCAGAAAAAGGGGTAAGGTGAAATAAAATTTCCTTAGAAATGCCTTTATGGGAGGATGATGACCCCTTCCTTAATGACTGGACCTTACATATAGATGCATGATGATTTTCTCACCTAGTGAATAAAAAACTGCTGAACACTTTGGACACTGAAGTTTTACTTGCTGTGATTCTAAGTTAGAGCCATTAGACTCCAGCATAAAACAGGTACAGAGTAGTAAATATTGCTGAGCAGGCATCAGTTTCTCCACGGTAATTGTTGATCAGACCACTGTCACACAGCGCACTTTGTGATGTATTGGCAAAAGGAGGAAATATCCTCATGGTAAGAAAGGATATCTTGGGGAGAATCCTCAAATGAAGAGTTATAACTGAGCAGCTGATGTGCAATAGTTTGTATATCGTAACCTGAAATACACTATCTTTTTAAGTAAAAGTGGGGGAAGTGTTTTGTAAGACATTGTTGAAGAGTAATTATTTTTGAGTGACTAGCCAGAAAATGCAGACTGCTCACTTTAATAAACTTCGCTGCCAGATTGCTCATTTTATATGAGCATATATTTGGTATGGGATACTTTACGCCTCACTTGAGTCAATGGGAGGATTGTGTTACCCTGAATGCTGGTGGGGAAAAAGCAGGCACTGAGGAGTGCTGTGCAGGAACAGCCAGTAGTTGTTGTCCAGGAAAACTGCTCAGCACCGATGGCTTGTCGGGTGCCTCTAATGACCTGCTGAATTCTGGTGGCTTTTGCAGTGCTGCTGCAGTGTACCAGGACCTTCCACAGTGCTCCAGCCTGGGAAGGCTTCTTAGGCTGGGCATAATGTAAGACCATGACTCTTCTACCTGGGTGCCCAGGTCCCTGTTCTCTTCTTTGTGCCCAGACAGTAATTTTACTGGTGGTTACTTGTCGTCTAGTCTGAGTGACTCACACATGCAAAGATAGTTGAGCTGGATAGTACTAAGACCGAATTTTTTTCCACTTCCATTAGAGTGGTATTAGTTTAGATCTTTAAGTGTGAAGAAATAGCTGGAATAACTGATAAAAAACTTTAACTTGACCAGCTAAAGCATTCTTGGCATATAGTATAAAATGAGCCTATAGGTTGTTGGAGGGGGGTTTTGCTTGTTTGTTTTGGGGTATATGTGTGTAAAGTTATTATTTTTTAAAGTTTTTTTTGTAGGCTTGTAGATACTTGATCCTATTAAGGGATGATATTTACAAATGTAAAGGTTTTAATCGTATTGAATGCACTGTGCTAGGATACTGTAGATGCTATTAGCAGTATCTGGGTAACTGAGGGATGCAATTTTTATGTGATGCCATAATAACCATGTGATAAACCATGGAACTGTGCTTACGCTTTTGTCATGTGGGTTTTGTTACGTGTTTTAACTCTGTTCTAAGCCATGCCTGGCTGACTTGTTTCGAATACTAAAAATTATTAGCTTCATACGTCTGCTTTTTAGGAAAATAAAACACAACCTGGCAAAAATGTTTCCTTTGTTCCTCCACACCATTTTAGATTGAGAAACAAACTTGCTAGTCTTTGTTCCTCTGCCACAGTGATTTTTAAATCCATAAGATTGAAAAGTCCAGTACAACATAATGCTTATAGGATATCTGTTCATACCAATTCCCCATGGATTTTCTCCAGTCTGTGATGTATGGAACTCTGTTAGCATTTTCTGGGATGAACTGCATAGCTGTAAGTGTTTTGCAGTGCTGAATTGTGCATTGAAATGAGCTTACTAGGCATTCTCATAAATCCATGTCCATTCATTTGAGACGAATTCTCAAATGCCTCTGCCCAGTATGTTCCAGTGACTTACAACTGTAAAATGAGTCTCTCAGTTGAGCAGCCATTTTCATTTTTTTAAAAGGTCATGAAAGAGTTTTACAAACAGATGAAATGTGTTCTCATGAACTGTTTGGTATCTGAGTAAGTGCCTTATGCATCTTCAGTTTCACTTGAGTATGTAATCAAGTTTAGTTCAGCTTTCTTTAGCTGTGTATTTACGTGTACAATCTGCAAGTAAATGGATGGTTCAAAGATATACTTTGGAAACTTAGGAAATGCAATGGTATCTGTGTAATCACTGCTAGTTAGGGAATAGCTGCAATTTTTTTTTTTGGCACTCATTTAGGCTCTGTAGATCTGGAGTGATTAACAGCTGTAATTACTGGCCAGGGGTCCAAACACCCTCTCCACAACTCCAAAAGAACTGAGGTCTTACCAGCAATTGGCCAGCTTAGCTTGGTTTTGTTTTTCCATAAAGCATATTTCTTTATGAATTCATCTTCTGTCTCTTTAAAAGTATACAAGGGTAGTGGTTATTGTTGCTGTTTTATAATTCTCCCAGCTCTCGTGGGAATCTTCTGCTCCTCCGTTGTAAGCTGTGATCCAGTCTGAATAATTAGCTGATATCTGCCAGATCAGCCAACACCCTTGCAGAGTGTTCTGGAGATTTCACTCTTGAGGTAGAGACTTCAGACTGACTGCTTCCTGCATTGTGGCTTTTCCTTTTATCACCCAAAAGCAGGGGAAAGAGCTGAGGCAAATGCAGAAATCTTAGAAGAAATTATCTCCTTTTCTGGTATCAACCTCCAGTTGTTCCCATGCAAAGTATGTGTTTTTTCTAGTCTCTAAGGAAGAACTTAGTGTTTCACCAACAGAAGCAGCATAACTATGTATTTTATTGAGTTAGTGAATGTCTGGAGCTCATTTCCCTGGTGAAGGGAATTAGTAATTTTCATAGGAAGGAAAAAAAGAGGATGGAGTCTAATACAGGCAAAAGAGCAAATCCATTATGAAACCAAGACAATAATTGATTTAGACTTCTTTTTAAACTACTTTCATGGTGTTTGATCTGCTCTATGGGATGGGGTAAGAGTAGGCTGTATCTGGAGTTGTAGGATTCTTTTTGCTTTGATGAATGCAAAGTTTGTGTATGTGGAAGGTTTTGTTTTCCACACATGTGCTCGTATTCTTAGCGTGACTCCATGGGATCATGGGTCCCACTCTAAAGGGAGGAAAGGATGCATACATGTGACTATCTCATGTAAAGTGGGAGCACCATCTCCTGGTTCTTACATTTTTGTCGTGCACCAGCTTTATAGTGCTTTAGACATTTTCTGGATCTGCTTTTAATGCTCTGAGCAAGTGGTTAGCCTGTGCCCAGATCAACTGCCTTGCATGCCTGACATGTCCGGGTTACATCACTCTTGTTATGTGTGTGAATTGCATATGTATAGTGATGGTTTTATATAGGGTTTTTGGATGTCCAGAAGTCCCAGACAAGTGCTTGGCCCTGGAGTCTGTTACCAGGGAGAGCAGATGGAGGCACAGCTTCTTCCTTCTTTGCCCTTTTAGTGAATTTGTCTGGTTATAGCTGTACCAAATCTTACAGAAGTAGGGCACTCTTGGATGGCACTTTTGAATGGTGGGGATCAACTAGTCTGCAGGAGGAGCTTTTTTAACATGAGCTTCACTGGTATTTGCTAAGATAACTTCACAGATCTGTGGATTATTGACAGCTTTGGAAGAGCTCCTGCACTTTTAGTTTGGCAAGGAATGGAAACAAGATGACTACAAGCTAGAGCTCACATGCTGAGATTCCCTTGATATCCTTGGTACAAAGCTAGGGGTTTTTCCTCCTGCTCTGTGGTAACAAACAGGTGATGTGTAAACACCTGCTTGTGAATATGTAATGTAATTATTGCTATCAATTCTTTTTCAGGGTATGAGCATTATAGAGCAGCTAGATCCTGTATCTTTTAGCAATTACTTGAAGAAATACCATAATACAATATGTGGAAGACATCCTATTGGAGTGCTATTAAATGTAAGTAACTTTTGATTGGTTGAAGAATGTAACTTTTAGAAAAATGCTTGCATTTATTAAAACACGATATTGCTGCAGTATTCCTTAGTTCTAAAATATCAAGCCTTGAATGAATTTATTTTTTTAAGTGTTCTCAATTTGGTCTCTGATTTTCGTGTCTTGCATATAGACGAATTTAAGCTCTTAAAAGGGCTGAGGGTTTTCAGTTCCCTAAAGGAGATGAGATACCACATTCCTTTTGAATTTCAATGAAATGCAATCATTCACTTTCTCTTGGCCCTAAATAAAGAAACAAATAAATCCATCTCCCTGAAGAAGTATGTACTTACTCTTTTGAATCAGTACTTAAGAACATGCGTATATTTTCTCTATATTGCCATTAGCTAGCTATTGTGAGTGCCTTGTAATGTCTGGCAGCGTTTTTGAGTTTTGCAAATATGGTGAGAGATTGCCTCTGTAAGTATTAGAGCAGTGCACCATTAACTCATAAATTAGCAGCAGTTAGAATTCAGATTACTTTCTGGTTACTGTATTCTGCTTTGGTGATGCAGTGCAGACATAAACTTGGCTTAACTTAGTTGTGTAAACTTGGTCACAGCTGCTTTACAGCACTGCTGGAGTGCTGCAGATTTATCATATTGCTTGAGTGAATCTCACTGTATTTTTACTGTAATTCAAATCTGAAACAGGAAGCATGTTAACTTTTTTAAAAGGGAAAACTTAATTCACTGGGAATGTAGTCTGAATGGAGAACATACAGAGAAACCTTTGAAAGTGGAATCTGTAACAGTTTGTATGAGCAATATCAATATTGGAGATGCATGTAACAAAGTTCAGTACTATGACAACTCTGCAAATATACCCAGCTCTTACTCTCAGATAGCTAATAGTTCTGCGCTGAATCACAGCTAGATTTTGTTCATTTGCTTTTGCCAATTGTCACACTTCAAGAAATTATCCTTGGACCTTCTTTTTCCTTAATGGAAGAAATAGAATCTGAAAAGTGTTAATAGTGTTGGGTTTTTTTCTGCTGCATCTGTGTTTCTGTATAAATTCCTCATGGAACTAGAAGCATTGTTTCTAAAAGATTATCATGAAAGGCTTAGTGTTGCTTTAGAGAACTGCATGGATAGTTCAGTGGGGGAGCATCAGTGAATGAAACAGCACAGAAGTGGGCTGGGTCCACTCAAAACTGGGAGGTGCTTATATAATGAGCTTATGAGAGATGGTGCGAGGACCTTTGAGAACTAGGAAATGTAATTTCACTGATATCTTTTTTTGAACAGCTCTTTTTCTCTCTTCAGGCTATCAACGAGCTCCAGAAGAATGGAATGAATATGAGCTTTTCATTTTTGAATTACGCTCAGTCAAGCCAGTGTCGAAACTGGCAAGACAGCTCAGTGAGTTATGCAGCTGGAGCACTTATGGTCCACTGAACTGCTGAATGCTCAGGGATGGCACCTGCACACACTCTGTATACGGGGTCCCAGCCTAGCCCTTGCAAAGATACAGTCCCTGGTCTTTGGGTATACTGAAACCTCAAACTAATAGAACTCTGTTCTTTTCTAGTAGGTGTAGTCCTTCCTTAGTTTCAACTCATTTAAAAATGCTTTCTTGTTTAGGACAAGGGAAGGAAGGCTGGTATAAGAACTTTTTGTGAGTTTTGTTTTTTTTTTTTTTTTTGGAAAAGATAATGGCTATGAAGGCATGGTGGTAGACTGTCCTTAAAAATACAACATGTAAAGCATTTACCATATCCTAAATTTGCACTCTTTGCAGACCTGTGCACATATACTCAGCTTTCAGAATAGTTTTGCAAGTTGTAAACGGAAAAAGGGGGAGAAAGGGGGTGGAAGCTTTTTAATAAAAGAAAAAAAGGAAAACAATGCATTTATAAATGATTCTGTATTAGAATATAATAAAACTCCAGTATAGTCAGTTACTACCCGTGATGTACAACAGATATCTTCTATTTTAGTTGCTAATAAAGGGCTACACAAACCAAAATAGTCTGATTTAAACTTATTGCTTTGTGTTCTGTATGTGGCTGCTTGTCATTAACATTCTTTATCCTCAGTTCTTATGCTTGATAATTCAGCCATTCTGTAAAATACTTTAGAATGTATTTTGTATTCAACATTTGTTGACTACTTCATTTACGGATTTTTTTATCTTAAACCTGCACTATGAGTTCAGCTGTGCAAAAGAATTCGAAAAACTTTTTGTATAGTCTAATCTTTTTTGTTTCACAATTAATCTACGAAGTAGTATCTTTTAGTATGTGATACAAATTTGTATCAGCAATACGCTTTTAATGATTTTTATGCTCAGTTTGATTATTCAAGTGAAATAGATGAAGTATTTTTGTTTGAAATGACTAAAAATTGGAAACCAGCAGTAGCTTGAAAATGATAATTCTTAGAGTATCTGGCATTCATAGGCCACAGAAGCCATACAGTGCTAATCTCAAGCAATTATTCCTCAAAGATTATTTGGGAGGAGAAGGTAAGGTTTGTCTCTCTTTTTTTTT
>VZRR01008732.1:57677-99333 GCA_013398015.1 Oreocharis arfaki | reverse complement strand
TTTTTTTCATTTTTATTTTTTTATTCTTTGACTGTGGGTAGAATTGTTTCATGTTTTTTAAACATCCCATGCTAAGAGTTCTTGAACTTTGTTCCAGCCAAAATAGTGATGTAATTATTTCAGTTGTCATTCCCAAAGACTTCCTTTTGTTCTAATAAGAAATGCAAAGTAGGATGCAGTATTGGCTCATTATCTAAATGGAGATTTCATTCCTTGATATTTCACCTGCTATCAAGAAACCTCCTGGTACATTCAGCTTTTCTAGGTGGCTGAGGGGAATTTGAGAATTCAATGTAGATTATCTCTGAAATTTGTGGGAATTGCTGCATGCAAAGTCTTTGCTGAACGCGTACCAGATATCTTGTTTATTCCTATTAAAATACCCTCTGCTTGCATCACTTCTATTTTCCTTATCACAGTTGGCCACCATTTAAATAATAGCAGGTGAATGCTCCATTTATAAAATGAACTACTTTGCAGATGTTCAGAATCCATCCCAAAAGCCAAACTCCTGTGCATGCCTGTTCTTTTAGTTGCCTTACTGCTTTGCCTTGTTCTTGGAATACCTCAGCAGCAGACAGGGAAAACAACTTTCAGATTACTGTTGACAGACCAGCAAGAAGGCTGTGCAGGTAAAACTGAATTGGTAGCCAGTCTTTGTAAATACTTGTCTGACTGTGCCTTATTAACAAAGTAGTTTGATCATTAAGGTTGGTTTTTTTTTTTTGTTAAATCTTTGGTGAATACAAGTTTAATTAGGGCTTGGGTTTCTTTCAGTCTTATGCCAAATGTTTAACATCATTATTGAAACATACAGTTAAGTATATACTTTCTCCCTAAGGTAAACATAGTAATTAGCTCCTGAATACAAATGCCTAAGTTGCATTTTAGTTCTGTAAGACAGTTTTAATGAAAAAAAGCCCAAAACTGGAGGAGCTTCGAGGAAATTGGTCAGCCATTTTGCTCAGCATAATGTTATTAAATATCTTACATTGAAAGCACTTCACATGTAAACTGTATAATGTATTTCAAAATAAAGTTTCTAATTAAAATGGGAGTTTCTGTGCCTACTAGTAATAACCAGCAATGACAGTTCAGAAACCCACTCAGAGAGGAATTTAAAGCTTTGTGAAACCTGTTCTAACTTAAAAAGCCCTTGTAAATGCTTTTTTTTTTTTTTTTTTAAGCAGAAAATACCTGATTTCAAAGAACTCAGATTTTTTTTTTCCCCCCTTTGGTGGGCTTGGAAGGAGTTGACTTCAGTGCTCTGTTTCCTGGTGTGTTTAAGATGTGTCAGGAGGAAAAGCAGAATCTCTTGAAAACTCTTCACTCAAGACTATTAACTCATTATTTTAGCTTTACCACACATTTTATTCTCATTTAAATATACATTTGATTATAGCATATTGGGACAAAGAGTGGTTCAGACAATATTGAATATTCAGTCCTGTTCACTTTTCTGGAGGCTTCTTCTATGCATAGAATGACTGAGCTTTGACTGTTCTTCTGGTGCAGGAAATCCAGCCAGGGATGTGATTCCCATTTTAAAATTTTAGAGAACTGTTCAGTGTGTGAAAATGGTGATTAAAATACTCCTCTGTTTTTCTGTTCTCATGTTTTCACAGAGGAGCTTTATGTATTTTGTTTCCCTTAAATACTGCCTAAAAAGTTATTTTCAAGTACTATCTACTGAGTTGGTAGTTCTTCAGTTTAATGTTTTTGACGTTGAAATGGCACAATATGTCTTCCACTGCTTTGTGTTTCGATCAGCAGAAGCAGAAGGAAGCAGAGGCAGAAACAGTATCAATCTGAGGGGCAGTGAATGCCTCTGTGGACATTGGGAGCCACCTCCTGCTTTGAAACCCTCGTGGCATGGAGTGAGTTGGGTGTAGCTGCTCCAGCTCTCAGCCTTTGTCAAGTGATAATCACAGTTTGGCTGTATTTGTTTATTTTAAAGATCACTACTTGAGTGGCTTTGATCCAGTGTTATTATTTAAGCTGGTTTCCTACTCCAGTGTGGTTCTCCTTTCTCAGTGCCTTCAGAAATTTTGAGTTTGCTCTCACTTTTTTAGACAGCTCTTGATCTCACTGGTTCCCAGTCAGGAGCTCTTTGCTGTGTCTAAGAGTCTTGCATATTGCTTTAGGCTTTACTTGGGAATTTTGGATTGATATGTCAAGTAGTGAAATGGGGGGAAGAGGGAGGAGGGTGTCTGTTTGATACCTGCACTCAGTCTCACAGTACTTCAGCACGTTGTTTCTTTAGTTGTAGGGGTTTTCCATTTCTTGTTTGTAATTTTGCCTTAATTCCCTCAGAAAAAACCATGCTCTTCTCTGCATGAAAAGAAGCTTGGGTCTGAAATGGCATCAGTCACCATGATTTGCAGTTGCTATTTCCTCAGGCTGAGTTTTGCTAACTAACATCTGATCCACTCTCAAAGTATTGCCAAAACTATTGTGTTTCTGTAGAAATGTTTAAAATCCCTTTGCCTTCCTACATCAGTGGCAAAACTTCTTGAAAGTGAGCCTTGAAAAGATCTTCAGTGTGATCAAATAATGAATGTTGGGGTCCAGTGTAGTGCACATCAAAGCTGTGAGATGTTTTGGGTTGGGACCCACAGTGCCGCCAGATGGTCTTTTCAATAGATGGTTGCAAAACATGACTTGGAATTAGTCTGTAGGAGTGAAATTACTTTATTCTCTCAGTAATGCACAATCTATTGTCTCTAGAGCTTTTTTGTTAAATTTCTTTTTTTTTCTTGCTTGATTTTGCCTAATTCTGAGGACAGTTTGTCCCTACGGACAACTTCCAGATACCTGGTGTCATTTTGGGGGTTGTCTTATGCCAGGATTAGCTAAATACTCAACATTTGTTTCTTCATGTCTTTTCTGGTGCCTGTTTAGTATGTGCATTCCCTGCTGCTGGGGTCTGAGGCATCTCTCCCATTGCTTATACCCCAGGAATGAAAATGTTTTGGTAGTGATACATCGAAATTAAGAAAGCAGTTATGGCAGTTTGTTTTCTTGCCGGTTGCAGGAGGGTGTGTCAGTAGAGGCTTGGGTCTTTTTGGAAAGGGCAGAGATATGAGGAGAATGATCACAGATGGGGAAGAAAATGGTGGCTTTTAAAGTTTGATGTCAGCAGCTGTTCTGCTATCCTGTTTGTGAGCTGACGTGCTGCCAAGTACTGCCCAGTGCAGCTGTCAGCCAGGTGCAGTGGTGGGCAGCCTGTTACTGCTACTTCTAAGAGAAGAAATGCTGGAGGTACCTTGTCAAGTGGAGCTCAGTTTGTTGAAATTCAGGGGTGAGAATCCTGTGCTGAAATATTTCAGTTGTAAATAAAGGTATCTCAGCCTTTCTGCAAAGGTGACAGATGGCCCTCCATACCCCCCAGCTTTCTAAGGTGATGTGTTTGGTTCTTGGTGGATTTAAGAGAAGATAATTTAAATAATTTTCTCAACCCTGTCGTCTCGATTGATATAAAAATGTAGTCCCTATAAACACTTTTAGATACCTTTTTCAAAGCTTGTGGAGCCCAAGTTTTTATTAATAATTTCAAACTAAAATATATTCTAATTCTAGTAGTTGTGTTTAAATCTTGTTAAAAGAATGAGCCAGGGCCTCACATTCTGCAGTGAGTGAAGCCAGTAATGAAACTTTAGACTTTAGTGATCTAATACCTGCTCTGTATATGACAAAGACCTAAGTGACAGAAAGAACAAAACATTGTATTACGCATCAAACTAGGAACTCTATGAACCTAAACTTCTCAGATTTCCTTTTTTCTCTAGTGAGTTTCAAAAAAGTGAGAAATACCTTTCCTGAGCCTGTGACTGTAGCTTCACAAGGCTGAAAAGAGCAGTGCTCTTGGATGACGTCCCTTTTTTGGTAAAAGATGTTTATTTTCTTGCTGAACTCTTGCAGCAGGAAGTGGAGTGTTGGCATCTTAGTGCCTGGGCTGCAGAGGCTTGTCTGAGCTGCTGATCTGTGTGGGCCAGTAGGGAAAACCATCCCCTGGGGTATGTCGTCTGAGACTTAAATTACTGTTCATTTGTCTCCAGAATTGTTATAAAGATTTTGAAGAGTGAGCCTTCAAGCTCAGCTGTGATGAATAAGTGTTGAACTCATGCGTATTTTTTGCTGATAAAAATTTATTTTTCTTTATGATCACAGTCCAAAGAGCTATTTGACCAGCTATTGTTACAAATAATCCATCAGTAAGAGATCTGCTGTGAATGGGTGGTCTGGAAATGCGGATTGGCCTCACAACTGCTTTCAGAGAGAAAGCACATTTCTGCATTGTAAGGAATGGTTTTCTGTTCGCAGAGCTGCGATGTAACCAAATGCTGCTTTCAAGCTGTTCTGAGATAAACTGACTTGGTTGTTGTATGTAAGCACCATAGCTCTGGTATGGGCTCAGCTCTGCATCCATCACATGGTCGGCTGGGCAGCGGAATGCATCACTGACAGTGCCCCACGTACCTCCAAGCCGACTTCAAAGCACTGGGCTGATGATGTAAAATAATTCCAGTTTAGTGGAAAACAAGTGTGTTGTGGCAGGTGTAAATCTCTACTTTATGGAGGCAACGCGAGTAGTCTCATGTTCATTTAAAAAAAAAAAACAAAAAACTAGACTCCGGGAAACGAAACAACTCCCGAAGACTTAAAAATCGCGAAAAGCCACCCCAAGCGTGTGTTAGTGCGAGGAGCAGGGAGGAGCCGCAGCGGGCAGGGCAGCGCTGCCCGGCGCTAGGTGTCAGTGTGGGAGCGCGGCCGCCCGGCTCCGGCCGCAGCCACAGCGGCAGCGCCGCTGGCCTCGAGCAGCAGTGGCTGCCGCGATGGGTAAAGCATCAGATACAGCCTTGCCTTTACTACCTTGTCCTGAGCTTCTTGGCCGTATCCAAAAGCCCTTTTTCCAACAGCCTCCGTGTTTTAAATGCAAATCTTTAATTATAAATAAGTTAGTTTGGAGATCGTCACCTGCTGAGTTACCTCTGTCACAAACTACAGGAAAAATGGTAACAGCATCTCTTATGCACAAATGTTTTAGTTGACAAAGCTCATACCCGAGCATGCCAAGAGAAGCAATGGCACAGCTCCCACCGTGCCTCTGGGCCCAGGTATTCCTGCTCTGCTGTAACCAGTCCATGTCTTTTGAGTCCTGCACAAATTACTGCATTTGGTCTGTGTGGTGTTTCAGGAACGGTGTTCTTCAGTCCAGGACAAGGTGGCAGCCTGGGTTCCTGTGTGAGGGAAGGGTTTCTCCCAAGCTCTGCTGGAAGTGGCACTGCAGTTGGAAAGTGTTCAACACGTGCTCCTGCTGCTGTAAAAGGTGGTGGCGAAGATCCCCTGGGTTTCGGCAGCATGGGCTCAGAGGGGCAGCTGGAGCTGTTGCCCTGCCCAAGCTGGGGACAGCAGGAGGGATGGGGGTGTCCTCTGTGGCATCTCCCACCCTTGCACCCCAAGACCTTGCTCCCTGTGTTTGGCAGAGTCTGGCAAGTGGAGGGTTCCCACCCGTGGAGAGAGGGGGCACCCATTGAACCACGCATCTTTGAGCATCCTACCTCTGCACAGAAACTAATTTTTTCAAAACTTGAGAAAATACCTCTGCGTCTGACTGAGCTCTCACTGAAGTCAATGGGAGACATATCAAACTTCACGTTCTAAACGAGTTTTGGAACCCCTCGAGAAAGTGGTGAGGGAGCCAGGCCTCAGACGTTGTAACCTGGGGAGAGGGTGTGGGAGGAGGATGCTGGCAGCTCATGCAGTGGAACAAAAGCAGAGATGAAGAAGATGCACTCAAATTGTACCTGGAGATAAATGTCCATGCTTTCAAGCCCTAAGCAGAAGTTTTGTTTATCTGATCTTCAGTTAATTTTACAAGATTATTCTGTTCATTATAAAACAAATAGGAGTAGAGCTGCTGGGGTTTTAAATTTTTTTTAAAAACACTGCTAGCTTTTCTTGACATATGAGCTTTTCCATGACTACAGTTTCTTTTAACTAACCTCAGCTTTATCTGTGAGAGAAATCTCAGGCCAGATCCAGCTCAATTTATACTTAAGAGGCATTCCAGAATGAAGTCAGAAGGTGAGGGTCTAAAAAGTCATGCTGGAAAAGACAAAAATAGAAAAGAAAAGAGAGAACATCCACTTCTTTTCCCCCCAACTGTCTCTAGCTGGAGCAGGGTGGGGCCAGTGAAGAAATTTCAAAATCCGTATTTTATCTTTTCCATGCTGCTTTGCTTTTATCACTGGAAAGCATCTGGGCCCTGGCACCGCTGAATGGGCTGGAGTGTGCCATCATGAGTTCTTACCAATAAATGCCAGTGAAGGCCTAGCACTGGTGTTGCTCTCCATCCAGGAGCAGGAAGGTGTGTGCTGAAATGGGCGCTGTAGCTACTGTGTCTGTGTTTATATTTTTTTTGCATGGATGTAGCTACCAGGATGCTAAAGTTACCCTTGTCCTCCTGGCTGTTGTAGTGCAGAGCTGTACCCTCACAGGAGAAAAGGTAAAACAGAGGTAAGAGGCAGTGTCTCTTGGACTCTCCAGCATCTTGCTGTACTGAGAGAAACAAAAGCTTGAGGGGCCAGCTTGGCCAGGGCCAGAAAGTGCAGCTGGTCCTGCGTATGTTGGAAGCAGGGCCTTAAGTGATCCAGGGCTTTGCCAAAGCCCTGCGTGTTTCATCTAGGGAAATTTCTCCACACTTCCTGGCAGCCTGCTCCAGCCTTTATTTGATCTCACGGGAGAAGGTTTCTTTGTGTCTGGAGACAAATTTGCCCTGAAATGACTTAATCACAGTGAATCCTCGTGAAGAGAGTACCTTCATCATCTCTCGGTGTCTAACACTGGATGGCAGAAATGGAATCCCCCTGAGCCCTCACTTCACTAGGCTGAATGAACCCAGTCTCTTCAGCCTTTCTTCATGTGCCAAGGTCTCCAATCCTATAACCATCTTGGGGCACTTAACCCCATCCCCACCCCCAAACCTGCTGGGCTGTCCCCAGTTTTTTAATGTCCTTCTTGACCATGGGGGCAATGCTGGGCACAGTGCCCAGATATGATGTGGGATAGCTGTAACACTTGATCTGCTGGGTTCAGTCTCGCTGATACAGCACAGTTAGGTACTGCCATGGGGTATTTTCCATCACAAGCTTTCAAAATGCTTTGTAAGGATGTTTTAGGGGTAGCTCTCAGTTTTGGCCATCCTGAGATTTTTCAGAGTACGTCAGAGCTGCTTCAGCCCTCTCATCTACAGATCAGAAGAATTAAGTCTCATTTTAGCTGCCCTATTCCTTTTGGCATAGCAAACAAATACCTTCTGCAATGTGTAACTTTAGGATGAAATTTACCAGGGGAAAAAGACCCCCCTAAAGAGTAAGAGGGTTACATCAATTTTACATGTAAAGGAAAGACAATGAAATCTTCCAAGCTTATTTTATGTACACACCTCATGAAAGGGGTTAAACTTTTGCTAAACTGTTCTATAAACAAAACACCATGTTTTTCTTAAATATTTCCCTGAGTAAGATAACATTGCCACAAAAATAAGCCCTGATTCTAATAGTGTTAATTTTATCCACAGGTATATTCTAGCTGGGCAATTGTTCCACCAGATCCCTGGTGATGGGGTTGCATGTTCTGGATGAGAGCTCACTGACCTTCTTGTCCGGCTCTGTCCTTGACCAAATGTTGAACTTTAATCCAAGGAAGGATATATGTCTGAGGTTCCTCATCTTTATAGCAGAAACCATGGTACTTGACTTCCTTTTGATAGCAGCAGGATGTTAGTAACCTCTACTATATCTGTCAGGGTCTTTACACAGAATCACAGAACTAACTAGGTTGGAAAAGACTTTTGAAATCATCAAGTCCAACCTATGACCTAACACCACCTTGTCAACTAAACCATGGCACTGAGTGTCACATCCAGTCTTTTTTTAAGCACCTCCAGGGACAGGGATTCCACTACCTCCCTGAGCAGCCCATTGCAGTGGCCAATCACTCTTCCAGCAAAGAATTTTTTTCCTGATGTCCAGCCTAAACTTCCCTTGGCGCAGCTTAAGACTGTGTCCTCTTGTGCTGTTGCTGGTTGCCTACGAGAAGAGAGCAACCCTCACCTGACTACAGCCTCTTGTCAGGCGGTTGTAGAGAGTGATAAGGTCTCCCATGAGCCTCCTTTTTTTCCAGGCTAAACAACCCTATCTCCCTCAGCTGTTCTTCATATGGCTTGTGGTCCAGACCCTTCACCAGCCTTGTTGCCCTTGCAGGCATTTGGAGAGATAGCAGTGTTACATCATGTGACATTTGGAAGGTCCACCACTCATCTCTCATTCAGGAGGCCCAAGCTTAAATTGCCTGTGGCAGTTGTTTCTCCACTGTGTTTGCGGCAAACCTTTGGTGTGGTGATCCCCAGCCCCCCAGCATGGTCCTGCCAGGGCTTTGCTGCCATTCCTGGGAGGCATTTGAGTTCAGCTCTCTTCTCTGCAATTTAATCCCATTCGCTTTCTTGTCCCAGCAGACTTGTTAAACTATTCCACCTCCTTTGCAGCTGCTGGTTTTGATTGTGAAAACCTTGTTGTATCTCTTCTCATTTTTCTCTTCCCTGTCAGGAGCAGCTCCAATTCTCTCCATCCTTTTCTACACCGTGACTAGTTGCTCTCGCTGCTTTCCTCGGGGCTGCTGGTCAGCACTTCCTCAAACTGGAGCATCCAAAATGACTCATTTGTGCTGAGAGCAGACTGGTGCCAAATGTGGGGGAGTATAACTTCATGTTTTCACATGTCACCACTGCATGGTGTGACCCGGGATGATGCTCCACCTCCTCAGCAGCGAGTCACTGTGACACACACTAACACCTAAATTCAGCAGAACAACTGTATAGCCAAGTGTTGCCTTGTTAAATGTCTGCTCTTCTAGAAACCCATGTCAGGTTTGCACGTTTTCTTGTCCTTATCTAATTACCTTCTGTTTTTCAGACACTTTGTCCTGTTTGGCTAGATCATTTTGACTTCCTAGGCTGTCTCCTGTATACTGGAAGTCCTACCCTAGCCATCATCTTCGAATTTACCAATAGTATTTCAGGTCTTCACTCTCCATTAATGAAGATACAGTGTAGTACCATAGACTGGCTTCAGTGAAATCCATACTTAATGCACCCTCCTAGTTTGACAAGAAATTTACTGACAATGACTCTTAGAAGTAACTTTTCTAACCAACTCCGAACTGCCCTTGTAGTGGTGTCACGCTGACTCAAGTCACCTCCCCCTCTACCACATCATGTAAGAAAATGCTAAAGCTTTACTGTAGTCAAAGCACATCTGTTCCTTATGTAGAATGGCAGTTTCCATTTTTATTCTCTCACAGAGGGAACCTGAAAAGGTTTGAAAAGTTAGTTCCTCATTAATCTGTATTTGCCATCACTCATCTGCCTGGCATCTTTCATGTCTTTCCAATTAGCCTGGTTTGTTCTTATGGTGTTTTTCTGGGTATTAAAGTTCAGCCCACTGGTCTGCAGTTGTCTTGCTCTTCTGGCCCTCCTTTATTAAGCTCATCACTCCATTTGCCCTTGATCAATTTCATGGGACCTTGGTCACCCACCCCAAATTCTCAGGTAACTCCAGCCAGCTCTCAGATAGTTTCTGCCAGGGGTGGAAATACCTATGGGGAACTTCATTAGATGCAACCAGTTTGAAAATGTTTAGTTTATCAAAGTGGTCTTTTTAAACAAGTTTAGATAGCTTTCAACTTTTTTAGTACACTGATATCTCAGTCTTCTGATGGCAATTCTGTCAGCTGTCCAACTACAGCTTGACCCTTCCAGTGGAAACAGAAAAACAGTTAGACACAATTGACAGTGGGAGATTTAAGTGATAGAAACACGGGGAGGAAAGGACAGCCTGCTTCAGTAAGCCCCCTCTCCAGTGCCCATAAAGTGTAACATCATGCAGAGACTACACAGATCTCTGCACCTAACAAGCCAAACCTGCTTTAGCATGTTCCTGCCAGGAAGCCTGGGCGGCTAACACTGAAAAGGCAGGCTGAGCTTTGGAACCTGGGGGGCTTACCTCTTGCCTTTCCCCTTCACAGAGGATAATGTTCCTACTCCTGGCTGTACCACCAGCCTGCTCATGGCTGCTGCCTTGCTGGGTGGGCAGCCTCTGCAAGCAGGACTCCAGGCACCACTGCTGGGGTGGCAAAATGGGCTGAGGCTGGAAAGGGAGGCCTGGTGGAGGAGCAGCCCCCAAGGCTGCTGAAGTGGTCCAAGGAGTGTGGCCCTAGAGTGGGCTGTGACAGCCAAAGGGCCTCTCCCTCAGCCCTTGGTGCCAAGGGGGAGAGATGCAAGGCTTGGACTTGTGATCCCTTGGTGCAAAGCTTTGGCTGGCAGTGGAACAGCGAGGAGAAAAAAATACAAACAAGAACTCCAGGCGGGAGCCTGGGAATGGCAATACTCATCATTTAAACGATGTTTTTGCTAACATTTATACAGATTCTTCTTCTCATTTCGAAGGCAAAGACACTTTATTCAGGGCTTCACTCTTTCCTGCAGCAATCCATGACTTCCTTATGACTTGCCTATGGTTTTATGATGGCTGTGCAGTTTCCAGTTCTCCAGTTTTTTTATGCAGCATCATCACAGATCAGATACCCTCAGAAATGTCCCCAAGCTGTAAAAATGGGTTAATTGTCCAACAATCTCTTATTTCATATTCAGTAAAGTATTATACAAGCATTCATAAATGGTGATCTTTGAAAATAAGAGCAGCTTTACATGCAATTGTTTGCTCAGGCAATGTACAAAGCAAAATTTTTTTGGAATGCTACATTATTGTTATTTTTTTTTTTATATACTAGTGGTCCTTTAGTGAGTGTTAATCTCTGACAGATGGCTCTGTCCATCTGGCACTACTGAAGAGCGTAAAAGTCTAATTTATGTGGAAAATTTGTTTAAAATTGTGTATTAATTAGAAACAACTAAAACAACTGATCTTTTCATCCTGGGAGAGCATGATGGTGCCAGAGCACCACTAATAAATTCCACTGCCAAGAAGTGGGAGGGAGTTTGCAGGCAGAACTCATGGCATGAACACTTTTTCTCCTGTCTTAGTTGCGAAATATTTCTAAGAACAAAAAATCCTGCAAACAAAGTGCTGTGTCCTTCACAGACAAATCCACACAGGCTCTGGCTCGTGCTGAAGGAAGGTGTGATATCAACCTGTTCCTCATTCTCTGGTATGAGGGAGGGCATCCACAGGGGTGAGGCAGGCTTGGATATTCTGGGTCGGAGTGTGCCTGGCTCAGTACAACACCTGAAGGGATGTTGATGGACCACTATTGCTGCTTCTCCCACCCAACAACAACGTTATCCTCACCCTGCTTGCTGAAAAGCCTGCAGCTCTTGCTGGCAGCCCCAGCAGTTTGGGGTGCTGAGGGTGTTGCCAGGGGAAGGCAGTGGGGGAAAGCTGAGCACAATGTCTGCAGCGTGGGAGAAGAGGAAGGAGGAGGAGGAGATGAGGGTCCTCTAGAAAGTCTGCAGCATGGCTCAAACAGGGAGGTGGATCCACATGAAACGAGGCTTTATCAGTCTGGCTGATCACGGAGCAGTGTTACTCGTGCAGGCATCAGCTTCAGAGAAGTTAAAAAGGCAGGAGAGGCCCCACAACTAACTGTTGCACAGAAACTTACAATAGAACATAGATTTTACTATCTTCACAGAATGATCCCACTATCAAGGTGACCTGTCTTGTGAATACACTTGAATTTTTTGGGACCTTGACTGGCTTGCTGCATTGCTCAGGGAATCTGAAAAGTTATTTTGATGTGATGTCATACTCAGAGAATAAAGCACACTTTGACCATGACAAGATAAACATTTATCTGTTATATTTTCTTCTTTTAGCATTATCAAGTACTCAGTTTGAAGAGAAACATCATTCTTAAACTTTTCCTGAAATGAAAAAAACATTCTTCTAATGTTGGTTCAGAAAAGCTCTTTCTGCAATAGGCAAGATGATCGTCTTACCTTGGACTCTGAAAGGGTTGAGTATTGTTTCATGCTGAAATAAAAACATTATTTTGTCCTGAAGATCAGAACAGATTACTCAGTATTCTTCCAGCAAGCAGATTTATATTTAGAATGACAATACATAAGGTTGTCTTAGCAATGGTAATTTTTTTTCCTACAAAAACAGTGTTCTGAAAGTAAATCCTTAGACAAGACTGCTTTGTGTTAAAATCATGTTTTCCCTTTCGTAACTGCCAGGTCAGGTTAGCCTCTTCAATCCACGTGGAAAATTCTTAGATGATTTATTAAAAAGGAAACTAATCAGAATTTTGCTGTGCAATAGCAATCTACTAAAATGCATTATTTCAGTAAATATATGTATTTCTGGTGGTGTTATAATCATGAAGCGTCTGACACCAGAATCATCATTTCTATCAAATTTCAATCGCATAATTTTGAAAGCTCTAAACCACTCTTTATTTCCTTTTAAATGCTCTATTATTATTCCCTAGCAGCAAGAGGTAATATCTCCAAAGTTCAAAGCCCAGCTTCAGTCTGCATTGGATGTTGGGGAAAGCCCTCAGGGTGCTGGTCTGTGAACCTGAGGAGCTGAAAAGCAGATCCATGGTCCACCACACTTTGCCTGCACAACTGTCTCCAAACTCCTGAGTGTGTCACGGGACTGCAAGGCTGCAGCAGTCTGTCAGGGCTGTCTGACACGGAAAACAGAACCTGAAGCTCATACTTGTGATACAGGAGACAGAGGAAGTTTGGCACCCTTTTAAGAGGGTTGGAAACCAGGTGTACTATGGGTTGGGGTGCCTCTACAGTCTGTCTTCAAGAGACGAATCGAGAAAGGTCAAGATGCATTCCCTTTCTCCAGACTGCGGTCACCCAAACCTGGGTCCTCTTTTGAGGGTTAGTGCTAACGGGTTGCCTTTCAGAACCAAACGAGTTTTTGCATCCCTCAAAAGCAGGGAGGAAAAAAAGGCATTGGTGGTAATGCTTAAATTTTATATTAGTGGTTTGAACACGTGCTCAGGAAATGTGACACATGCTTTTTAAACTTTTCTCAGTTGGAGTATGTTCAAACCCACATCAGAGAAAATCAGCAAGAAAGAGCCTGTAGCTGAGGGATGAGAGTGCTCGCAGGGCAGAGGGCAGGTCTGCTTACACATTGCATTCTAGTCTTTGGACAAAAAGCAAGAATAATTCTGGGAACACAGACTGGAGCTTTGCTGGCCTTACGAGTTGTAATTCCTCTGTCCTGGTCTCTTCTTCTATGCTCTGGAGAGCTGCATTTGTACTGCCTCTGTCCAAGGGTTCTGGCCCTGTGACAGATACTTAAAATTATTACCTTGGAATAAAACTGCCCTGATAGAAACTTCACAGAGGCAGGGCCCTGGTGCTTTGTAACTGAATGCTGGTTTTTGAGGTTGACCACATGCTCACAGCCTACATTTTACTTTTATCATCTTTATGATAAAGATTACCAGCACTTCACCTGCACTGAAATGCATGTCCCGAGCTCAGTGTCTCGATCTGAAAACACACATGGTGGTCACAGCGTCAGCAGGCTTTCATTCCCCACACACTGAATTAAAAGCTGACTTGCAGTTCTTCTCTCTAGAAATACCAGCTTGAAAGAGTTGCAAAGAATCCAGATCCTTTAAAAGAGAGTGGCCCTGTTGGAAAAAGTCCTGTGTGAAAGCTGCACCGTCAGCTTTCTGCACCTTCCCAAGTGCAAAGACAAGAGAAATCTTGTAGTGGGGACAAACCCCTCTCAGGCTTTCCCATGGCCTTTGCTGGTCCGGCTGAAAGCCAGACTATCTGTGCTGGTGGGAGAGGCCTGAGCCCATCCCTGGAGAGGCACACATTGCCTGAATGTAAATAACTGAAGCAGAAGAGAATTAAATCCAACAGCTATTTAGAATGAAATTCACAAACAGATCTGCCCTTCCAGTGCCAAGGGTGTGCTTTGTGGAACCGAGGCATTTTATTGTAATTATCATTCTACCAGAGGATCTCTCAGAGCCCTGACTCCCACAGTCCAGGGAACACAGGACAACCCCAGAACTGATTAAAAGTAGTAATTCAGATTCTAGCTGTCATGAGCTAGAGGGAAACTTGAAATTGTTACTTGTTTTTTATTAAAGGGTTCAAAGAAGCAAAAAGTCATGGGTAATTTTTAAAAATGTAATTATTCATAAGGCCCTTTATATAAAGAAAGAGCCTGATGTGTGGTTTTTGGACATGTGTAGCTGGCAATTCTGTGGGTGGGACTACCCTGCATTTGCTAGGTCACTTCGCATGTGCTCCACCATATGCGCATATTAGAAATTAGGACCCCGATGTCCATTTGCCATCTAAACCTCCAGATAGCTGGCTGTTTGGATCTGTTCTGCAGGTGCTGCTCAACATTAGTTAGTATTTGTAGTGCAGCATCTGATGCTGTCCATGGTGTCCCTATAGAAAGAAACACTTTTCCAGAGGTAGCATTCACGGTCGGGCTTGTCACCAGGGGCTTGGCACCCACAGCACTACAGAGTAGTTTTAAGCTCAGTTCTTTCCTGTAGTTGAAGCCTTCTGAAATCTTTGGAAGAAGTGCTCAGAATAAAGTACAGGTAAAGAAGGGCTGCCCAAGAAACAGGTGAACTTCTGCTTTAATTGTGCTGCAATGACAGGAACTATTTCAGATAGATTAAGATAAGTAGAAGATTAGTAGCACCGCTGGGTGTTGTAAATGCTGGGAAATAATGCTTCTGCCACAACAGAAGGATTTTTGTGCTACCATTCAGCTTTGCAAGACTTGACATGCAGACATGAGAAAGCAGCGGGAAAGTTCACAGAGCAACCAGAGCTCCATATATGCCACACTCGTCCCTCTTACCCCTAATCATAAAAGGAGTAGGCAAGACTTGTTTTCTTCTTCCTCCCCATTTCTTCCTTTTTGCAGAGAAAGCAAGTTGGCTAAGCTAGTCTGATCGGCAAGCAGTTGGGGGGAAAAAAAAAAAAAGGGAAAGTTTATAGAAACTGAATGCATGCTTCTTTCCCAGATGAAAAGAAAGGGATTTTGAGAAGATAACCAGTTCTTGACACGGGAAGCTCATTCCCCAAAGCCAATACTCCAGCCAAGAGGTCAGGTCTTGTACCTTGCTGTTTGCTATTATGTTTGCATGTTACTAAGCTGGAAGATTTGTGGTTTGTGCTGTGACTATGAGGGAGTGCAAGCTTTCAGCCACACAAACAAATCCTGAGGCTTTAACACAAGCTCAGCTTGTCAGTACAAAGTAACATTTAATTAACCTAGAAACTGTTACCCAGGATTTTGTCTGAGCAACAAATGATCAAAGAAGATGTCTCTCCCCCGTTTCATTGGTCTGGTTTGACTCCCTACAAAGGGCTGTCTTGCACTCTGAGCATGGAGAGGGGATGTTCTGCTTTGAAGTTGTTTTCAAGTGCTTTTGGCAAAGGTGGTAAGAAGCGTGATGTTTTCAATCTCCTTCTCTTCGCAAAAAATTTACCATCTGCAGAGGCCAAAACCTTTCCCCTAGAACTGAAGAAGAGTGCCAAAGGCTGCTCCTCCAACAGGTGGTGAACTCCTTCCTGATAAACCTTCTGTAGTTTTATAGTGGCTTTTTTAGAAGCTGAGTAAAGGCCCTCTTGCTCAAGCATGGCAAGTGACGGATCAAAGGACATGTTGCCTCATGGGTCTGCAGTAAGCTGGGACAAGAAACTGGATGAGAGCTGAGCCTAAGACCAGTTGTTGAAGTTCTGCTCTTGGCAGCACTTTCAGCCCCAGCCAAACCTGAAAGGAAGCTGAGCTGGAGCTTTATGCAGCTCAACTCCCTGCTTAACACACTGTTGCCAAAGTGAAAGGCAGCAGGCTTCAAATGGAGCTTTTAAGTGTCACATAGTTTTATTGAATTCTCTTTCCTGATCCAGAGAGGAAGGAGCAGCAGCAGGGAGAAAAGGGGAGACCATCCTCTTCAGTGGTGTCACAAACTAATTAAAGTGATTAAAGTCATGCTGTATCCATGACCTCAGAGGACCTGCAGCAAAGACACAGCAGAGCATGAGGCTCAGTGGGTAACTATTTACATAGAGCCCCATATAAGGGCTCATAATGTATTAGATCCAGCCTTCTGGCAGGAACAAAAGAGGCAAACACACACACAGACCCCACAAAATTGACTTATACTTGACTCTTACTTAGAAGAGATTTATGAAGAAAATGAAGATGCTGTTTGATAAGGAATTAAAAAGGAACTGAGGACAATATGCCTATGTGAATCCCAGAGGTTCTTTAAGGACACCATTTTAGAAATTGAGAATAAATGCATCTCTCAAATGAATAAAAACTCTGAAAGACCCCTGACAAGGCAAAGAAGTCAGTGTGGTTAACCGGCAGAAGCTAACAGAAGTTTACAAAAAAAAAAAAAAAGAAAGAAAAAGGTTGTTTCAAGTAAGGAATAAAGATGATGTCTGTCAAGTTAAATGTGAAAACATAAAAAGGCTGGACCAGATAAAAGATTTCCAAGAGCAAGCCACCAGAGGCAAAAGCTAATATTAAATGTTTTTAAACACATCAGAAGTGGGATGTGTTTGTAAACACATCAGAAGCAGGAAATTGTTAGGTTATGTAATGAAAGCTCATTTGCACACCCAGAGAGGAGCACAGAGTGTGGGGGGGCATATAACACCCTGCCCAGGCCCATCACAGGGACCATCAGACCACCAAAGGTCCATCTCCAGAAGCCGGAGGAGCACAGAGGCCCAAGGGCAAGTAGGAATCCAAATCAAGGATCCCCAAAGAATGAGGGAGGAACTTCTCCAGGCTCCTCCCAGGGCTGTCCCTAGAGGACTTCAGCCTCAGTGTCCAGACTTGAAACCCATCATGAGGTGTCATAGGGAGCAGCTCTCCAGATCTCCTTTCGATCTGTGGGGGTCACTGTCTCAAACTTTAGGACTCATTATGGGAAAAGCAGTTTGGAATTATTTGTGCCTTATGGCAAGATGCTTAGAGGAGTAACCAAAGGAGAGTAAAGGCAGGGATTTCAGTGGCTTGGAAGGCTTTGTGTGCCTGGACCTACTGGGAATACATTTCCAGTCTCACTGTGGTCTTGACCTGGGTTATGGAGTTGTGGCAGACTCGCCTCTCTTGAGCTGTCAGATCCAGCATGATGTATTTTACCCTAACAGAAACCAGCCAAAAGTCTGGGAGTTATATGATATTGAGGTGTAGAATGAGCAAGCAATGGGCCCTGGCAATGATGTTAACAGGGAAGTTTTGGTGTTCATTGTGTTGGACTTTAGCCTTCCTTCATGGCAAAAAAACTTCTTAAAACTAAAGAATGAGTAAATGAGACTTCAGAGGTGCTGACATGAATAGTGTCTGGTTAGCAGGGCCAGAAGCTATTCAGACCAGGCTTCTGAATATAGCTATAACTCAGATATCGGGTCATGAAGCTACTGCTGGGTATATAATCCATCCAGGCATAATACCTCAGCTGTGGTGCCACAGGAATGGGAGATGATAGATGTGGCACTAATTTTTAATCCAGGTAACAGATCAGCAATCCTGACTTCCACTCAGGGTCATGGCACAGACTAAGACCAGTAGTCACAGACATAAATGTGGTACGTTGGGAAAGGTCTCATACTGTGCAGAGAAAAGCCACAATATATGTTGGATTCCTTTGAAGCTTTTCAAAAAGAATTAAATTGCCAGGGGGCTAGAAGGAAGATAATTTGTGTATCAATAACTGGTTGAATAGAAAACAAAGTTTTCCCAATGGAGAAAGGGCTTCAGTGGAATCCCTAAGGAATCAGTGGTGGAGTCTGTGCTCTTCAACATGCACATAAAAAATCAGACGTGTGTGAACAGTGAGGCAACAAAATTTGCTGACTAAAAAATCTGCTCAGATGTATTATGCCTATTTGAGTTCAGTCAAGGTTTTCAAGTAACGTAATGATTTACAAGTGGATCTGTAGCGGTAAAAATGGACAAAGTCACAAAAAGTCTAAGACATGACTGGAATTAAACCCAGGAGTAGATGTTTTACATTTAGTAGTGGTCCACCAGGGGCTACTCTGTAGTCATATGTGCAACCAGTTTTGTACTAGGCCTGTGGTAGTTTTGTACTAGGCCTGTGGTAGTTTTGTGTCAACCAGTGATTGGGAAAGTATTGTCTTTAGGCTTTGTGACGTGCTGCCTTTAAAGGGTTTCTGAAATGTAGTAAGGAGAAGTAGGAATATTTTCAGTTACCAGAATTTACTACAGAGCACTGCGAGCTTCCTCGTGGTTCTACATTAGAAAAGACAGAAAACCAACCATCCAAGCTGTGCTTCCCTAAACTGTAGTATCAAATGAAATAGTGCTAGGGAAGGCCTGGCTAGAATCATGGGATGTGAAAACCCTTGCTTTTGCTCTTTCCACAAGATGTGTTATCCCTGTTGCAGAGGAAAAGCAAACCAGTTTAGCATTATTTATACTCGACAAACCTATCTTAGCCAATACCCGTCTTCTTTGTCTTCCGTATACACTTTGTTCGTTTTTTTCCACCAATATTTTTTAATGGAAATTTCCTTTCATCAGCTGATAATTTCCCATCTCCCTTCTACGTCTTTGTAAGCTATCCCCTGTGGTTTTGTTTTTGTCATCTTCAGGCCACCTTGTTTGCCCTCTGTGGGTTTGCCAAGGTTGCATCATTCTGAGGTAACTTCCACCCAGCCTTCAGGATATCAGGCTGAAGTTTATTTGTTTTAGTCCCCTTGAAAACTTCTAAATTATCTGAATAATTTCTATTTCAGGCTTTGCATACTTTCAAGTGAAAACTTACATTTGCATCTGATTCCAGTTTTTTCAGATACCTGCTTCAAATACTTTTGCTCACTCGGATGCAGCCAAGAACAAGCAAAATGGAAAGGCCAGAAAGACAATTTCAAAAAATTCTTAGCTAAGCCTCAGTTGAAAAGACACTCAGTGAGGACCAAGCCCTGTCCCATTTTCTCGGCATTTTACAAAAACTGAACACAGGAGACAAATGCAGAGGTTACTCCAAAAGCACCCAGAACACAGACTGAGAACCCTTAATTCTCATAATCAATAGACATCCACTATCAACAGAAATCAAACTGGTGGAAGAACCTCAGGTATTTTAGTCAAAAATTGAATGCTCCAGAGACAAAACCCTATCGAGAACAAAGGAGGAATGATGTGGGTTCACAGCCAAACCACAGAGTTTGCAGTCTATTTGTCAGATTCTTGGCCTAAAGACAACAGCCAAAGAAGGGACAAAACTCTGCACTGCCTCATTCCCTAGAGGTTTGTCCATCTGTCCTCAAGCCTCAGGGTAAAGGCCTGGTGATAACTGAGTAGCAAAACTTTTCCGCAAGTGTCTTTCGCATGGCCTGAAAAAAGAGAGTAACAGAGCTTGTGACTCTCGAGTGGCAAACCTTTAGCATTGCTGGGGTGCCATCCCCAGGAGCACAGCTGCTTGAGTCAAGGGTCACTGTGGAGAGAATCAGCTCCTGTCCAATGCATGCAGGTCCAAAGCTGACTACTGTCAGGATCTTGATGAGATCTGAGTCACCGCTGGACACTTGTTCTGCAAAATGTAGGTGTTGGGAGGATAGGGTTAAAACTGGAATATTGTTAAAACTGAGGAGGGAATGGTTTTCACTCGAAGTGACCTTGCAGCTGGTTATGCTAAGAAAGTTGGTGTGGGAAAACTCCATGTATTATGCCTAGCATTGTTCATCCTCTGCCTGCTTCGAGAAGTAGAATTCCTGTGTAGAGGTAGCACTCTGACAGACATGCTTCAGCCTCCTGCTGGGGGAGAGAGACATCATAAAACCACAGCCTTGTGATAAACTGCACGTGCATGAAGACTCTTGGGATGATCTGAGCCTAACAGAGCCTGTGTCCCTGTGTGCCTCTGGTCTCTAGGATGATCTGAGCCTAATGGAGTCTGTGTCCCTGTGTGCCTCAGCTGCCTGGCGTTGTTAGTGAGGTAATGCAATAAATCTCTTTGCATTTCAGCCGCATTTTGGTTATTGCCCTGATTTCCTCTATGTGTCAATTCACATGGTAGGTCAAAGAAGATCCCCCCAGGCTCTTGACACTGCCACTCGCCTTGTGTGTCTCACACTTCGGCCCAGAGCAAAGCAGAAGGGAGCTGTTGCAAAAATCTGGGAGCTCAGGAGCCAAGCCCAGACCACTTACCCCGAGCTTTGTCATACAACATCTCCTGTAAGACTGGTTTTTGCTATTTATTCTTGGTAGTGCCTAAGACTCATCAAAAGACTGATTTTGTCAGTTCTGTGGATCCCAGAACTTCCATGGGCTGCTCACAGAAAATTAATATTCACTTTCCTACTTCCCAATATTGTTCAAATGGAGAAGAAGCCATTCCTCAAAAGAAATCCATCTTTTTAGGAGAAATTCCAACAGTACCACAATTACATGTTTTATATAGGGTGAGTCATAGAAAGTCATAGGAGGAAAACGTTTGAAATAAAACATGAGCTACGAAGCATCAGTTCAAATTCTTATCTACAGCTTTTTTAGAGACAATAAAGATGGAAAATAGATTATCTACCGCCGTAATAAAACCTGTCAAATGGGCCACAAAGAGCGTGGCATCAAAATGCCATGAGTTATACTGTCTTCCCTTGAAATAGAAATGTTACCAAACATCAGCCAAGGCTAAGTTACTGATCAGAGAAGATGCAGTTCCAAATGTTTTCCATGTAGCATCTAGCTAAGAGTGTTTCAAATCACTCCCCCAGAGTAAAAGGTCAGCCATTAAACGATTTGCCGAAAGAACAGATAATGTCTATGGAAGAAACATAAACATCAATTAAAGAAGGGATTACATTGATCAAAAGAGGCACTCAAAACACCAATGAACAACCTGGAATAACTTCCTGAACAGAAATAAAATCAAGACAGAGCTGCAAGCTCTACAACATGACTCAGGAAAACTTCTCTTTCCTACTTAGTGAAACAGTCAGTGTAACTGTGTGTACCCAAGTGCACCTCTGGCACGAAACATAAATCTATCAGCTCTTGGAACATGCAGTATTTCAGGAAGAGGCCCACACTTCGAATAGTTCACAAAACACTTTTTACAGAAACTGAAAAGAGGCCAATTGCTGAGCTTCAGACAAACTACTGAAACTAAAATGGTTGATAGTCACTGATCCCCAGCACCATCACTGGTCCAACGTGCACAGCAGTTTTCATTCTCTTTAGCCTGTATCATTTCCAGTTGCCAGGCTTTAGGTTTAGAGACGTGCAGCACAATACGTCAATCAGGCATGCAAAAAAAGGCAAAATCCAGAAAAGTCACCCCATCCCATCTTCAGATCCATCCGTAAAACCACTTGAGCATATCCTTCTTAGGGCATGGTGAGAGCGAAAACATCCCTGATTCCCTGCTCCCAGGCCCAGAACTGTAACCCTCTGCCAAGATGTTTGTCACGTAGACCAAAAACTCACAACTCGTACACAAACTGGGCACTGAGTGGACACCTATGAAGAACACTCCATTAACATGAATCACTAGAGAACTTAAAGCCTTTGGCCTTGCCATTAATATCAGACTTCTCACAGCTTGTGTCAAGAGAAGCCCTACGTAGGTGGCAAGAGTGCCAGCTGCAGGTTTCTCTGATGCACCCAGAACCAGATGCTGTTGAGGGCCAAGGGACTCTGGACATTCTTTCATGTAGCAATTCCTTCACTCCTAAATAACATGCTGGAAATTTGCCTTGGAGATCGAGGTAAGATATGGCACCAGCTTTTGGCTAAAACATAATGCTGACATGTTGGTACAAGAATGTGCTTGAGGAAATTAATTGTAAACCTTATCATTTCAACATCAAGTAAATTTATAGGTCTTAAACACATGCTTAATGCAACTGTTTTTCTGTAATAGGTTTGAGAATAACCTCACTTGAGGTAGGCACTCAGAAACACTGAGGTGAGTTGGAAAGAAAGAAACTCATTTGGTGCCACCAAATGCCATGCTTTGTTCCAGCCACGACTTCTATCGTTTGTGTGATGACCTTTGGCAGACAAACCATGAAGTGAAAAGGCTTGATCATACACAGGCAGGGAGAATACTGATGAGTACCTGAGCAGATGCACGAGGAGGCCATTTTCACTGATGGGGAACTCATGCTGACAAAGAGTGACAGACGGCATGTGGCTGGGGTTTGGTGCAGATGGATTAAAGCCACGTGGGATAGACAGGCACATTAGAGGGGGAGAGGCATATAAAATACAGTGTGAAAAATGGCAGCAGACACCTGCGTTTAGGGACCTGCCTCCTGCCCTTCCTGTGCTTCCTGGGTTCCTCTAACTGCAATGGTATCCTGACTTGAAGAGAAGGCAAAGGGCTATGAAATGTTGACACTTGTGTTGCTCCACCTCTGGGCATGGGTGGCCCTCCCAGCAGTGCAGTGTCACTCTGGCTGCACACTGTGGCAGCCCCTACTGTATTTTCATTAGTATTTATGGCAGCTGCTGTATCCAAGGCTGCAGCTGTCAGGACAGCTAACAAGGTGCGTCTCACAGTACGGCTTTCATGAGACTTTACAAGGTGTTGTTGAGAGTTGTTTGCTCTCACAAAGCACAGCGCTTGAACAAGATGTAAACTCTTCAGTGGAAACCCAGCACAAACTCTTGAGACACTGAGATGCCAGTAAAAGAAGATATGCAGGACACAATCAGGCCCTGAGGGTCTAAGCAGGCACTGCAGAACTGTGTTTACTTTCTGGTGAGCTTGTGCACTTCCAGAGGGCATATCAGTGGGGATTACAGTGCAGCAAGGTCTCCATCACAGCTCTTGCTGTGCCTGCTATCTCAGACTCACAGACAGGGATGAGACTGGCTGTGTGCACATCACAGCTCAGGATGCTTTTGTGTATGATTTCCTAGGAAATTAAAGTGGCCTTGCATTCTTCTTTACTCTTTTACCCTGGAGGAAATAAGTGATGAATTGAGAGTTCCCAAGCATAGGTGGAGCTCCAAGAAGTGAGACTAGCCAAAAAGGGCACTGAGTCACCTGTGCCACTGGTTTCAGTACCTGGAAGAGCTTGAATATGGGGTTTCTCATCCTCATGAAAAGCTGGCAGAAGGCCCCCTAGAGCTGAAATCCCTGCTATAACAGCACTTCATCTGCCTAGAGGCATGTGAGACCCCAGTAAAATTCCTCAGTATGGGGCAGATGGGTACTTACCCAGGTTCAGACAGCCTGAGATGAAGATAGTGCATCTGTCTGCAGATGGAGACAAACTGTAGTCAGTTCTTTGGAATCTTATGTGAGATACAGGACCTGTCACTGAGATGATTCAGCTGTGATCAAATTCTGAGCTGGTAAAAAAAAATTAAATCCCAAGGCAAATTCATATATTTTGAATCTTGTAGACATAGAAACAGCAACACAGACATAGGCACAGCCAGCAACATTTCTGACGTTAAAAAATTGCAATGTAACAGTGAAAGAGAAATGGGAAGGCTGAAAATAAACTGAAGGAGTTGGACTGCCATCTCCCATTTTCATTTTAAGTCATTCAAATATTATTATTTTTAAATTTTGTTTTAGAATTGATGCAAATGAATGAAATTTCAGGGAAATTGATTTTCCATCTGTTTTTAAAATAGTGGAGGAAATCAACCTTCAGTGGGTAATAAGTGATAACACAGAGTTCTTACTAGTTTTCAAACTTGCATTTAAAAATATTGCATGGATGAAACAAGCTCTTTGGAAGGAGTTTCATTGAGTAAATTCCTGTTTATGCCAGCTGAAGCCATAATTTGGGTCAGATGTCTCAGCAATTCACAGCTTGTAATAGATGAAGAATTGTTGTGATTTGCTTTGAAACACACGATGGGGTGGATTTCAATTGTCAAAATTCTTGTAAAATTGAAGCAGGGTAGGTTCCTGCTGACCAGAGATATTAATGAAAAATAGCTAGCAGCAAAAGAATGGAAAAAATGAGCGGCAAAATGCAAACCAGGGAAAATAGCAAAAGCTTGAACAGGAAGCCCAGTCCTTGGGAAACATTTTGACACCCAGAGTAGGAACCTATCTTCAGTGGGATCTGTTGTCCCCATATTTCAGGCCACGGGTGCCTTCAGAGCAGCAAGGGTTTTACATTGTAACACACCAGGAATGCGTCGTCGTTGCTTCTTGAAGCAGCGCTGTTCCCAAGTTAAAAAGAGAGACAGTCTGGAGCCTGCAAATGAGAGACATACAGCCTTTGCTGGAGCGTGTGATGACAGCTGAGAGCTGCTTGGTTTCAGAAGCGTCTGGGATTTTCCAAGGCACCTCGGGTGCCCAGGTACCCACTCCTCCCTGGCACCCACTGAGACTACGGCGTGTGGCTTTCCTGCATTCCTCACGACGTCTTTAACAGTGACGGCTGGAAAGAGGCCTTTCGTTTTCGGGGGCAACCTGTCTGCTTCTGGCATGGAAAGGAATTTCAACTTACAAATATTCTCATCAAAGGAGGACAAAGCTACATGGGCCTAGGAGAGCCCGGCTGCCAGGAAGCCCCAGATCCATGAGTACCCAGTGTCCATCAGTCATCATGAGGGGCTGCGGCATTATCCCACATCTGTCCCTGTACCTCAGGTCTGAGCATCTCCTTGGCAAGGCCATCCACTGAGATGCTCACAGGGAGGGAGTCAGCAGGGTTTCCGCAGGAGCCAGCACGTTGTAGGTACGTGTATTTCATGAGTCACTGCTCCAGGCAGCAGGAATACAAAGCTGGAGTACACCAAGGCCTCCTCCCACACAGGTATCCCTGCTGGACACAAGTCAGAGTTTCTTAGACTTCCCTAAGAATCCCAATGAAAATACTTTCAAAGGCACTGTAATTTCAGAAAGAAACTAAAGATGCAAAGTCATCCTGTGCTTAACATCTGCTAGAACTAGGAAATCTTCTCCAGCCTTACCTCAGCATCCTACCACATACATCAATTAGAAAAATTAAACTTCTCTGTGGCGGTGAAGTTCACTTAACATTTGACTTGTAACAGTGACTGCTAGATGCCAGTCTCTCAAGAAATGACAATTTCTTTGACACTTTTCAACTGAGCGAAGAGCATGGAAAAATACAAAAGGAAACCCTATTCAGTCCAAACCGACAGTGCTATGGTAAGGAAAAAGCCTTCACAAACCCAAAGAAACCTTGAGTTGGTGTCCCCGAAGTAAAACTCACTATAACTAGTCACTGTTGGAGAAAGAGAAGAAATTCTGCCCTAAAATTGCAGCTAAATTTAAATCACATTTTAAATTTAAAATAAAACCAAGTTAGATTACTTTTTCGGTACGATGATAGTCTTGGTTTTCATCCAGCTCTTATCTTGTGAACCTTTCTGCTGCAACATTCCTCCACTGCCAAATCTGCTTTACTTTCTTCCACGATGGAAAATGCAAGAATGTGGTGATGTTTCAATCGATTGTACAATTGACAGAAGTGGAAATTCAGCAACACCATGGCTAAACATACGAAAAACTTGGCCTTTAGAACATGGAGACAAGTCTTTGAATGTAATTGTGCTAACAAAGAAATGTTAAGCAAATGCTTAGGTCTAATTTTTTTTACTAAGTTTTGCATAGAGAAAGATAAAAAGGTAATTGGCCAATTGATCCACATTTCTAAATTCATAGATCAGTGGTAATATATTTGTCTCTAACGTGTTTAATGTACTTTTGTCACCTTCAAATGCCTGTAAAATCAAAAACCCATACTGACTGAAGTTATTCACCACAACGACTTATTATATAATAGACTGTTGTGCTTTTAAAACTTGGTTTTGGTAATGCAGAATTAATTTTCTATGCCAACTTTCATGTTGCCTTTTTACCCGAATTCTTGTTTGGGAGCTGTTGTTAAAGAACAGAGCGGAGAGGGTGATCTCTGCTGTCCAAGCAAACAAACAAGTACATTTATACAAAATATCTTCCTCTTATCATCTTTCACTGCTAGATTCAGAGTAACTAAAAAAAATTGGGTTCTTTTAACCTAAAAGGAAAGGTGTAGAATGAGATAGAGATAGGAAGATGGAGTGTAAATACAAAAAGGAATTAAAACTGAAAGTAAGAGAACAAGAAATGCCGTACAGCATCCAGCCTCAGGTAGAGATAAACAAATAATTGATTAGTGACTTTTCTTTTTCAACAAAACAAAAACTAGGTAAGATAGGATATTTTTAAAATTTTGAATGATGTATTAACTTATGTTTTACAGATTTAAACAGCTTCAGCACTTTTTTTTACATTTTAAATTAAAGCATCCTTTTGAAATGTGTTATTGACTTATACTGACTGATTTTTTATCTTTATTTGTGTCTCTTCTGTTGAAATATTGAACTGAACCTGAAAACACATTTCCATATTTCTATCCCTGAATTGCTTTAGGCTGCATGGTCTAAAAAGTACTGGAATAGCTTCTCATGCCAAGATGTTTCAAAACTCATTTGGTTGCATATATATTTCATCCTCCCTCACTTTCCATAGCCTCACATTGCAGACATTAAACGGTCTGTTAGTACTACTCTTATTTTGATTTTATCTGCTCCCAGGATGATGGGCTTCTCAGTAAGTGGAAATCTGAGAAAGATATCTTCTGAGCTACAGACCAGTTTTTGAATAATAAGCATGAATTCTGGAAGGGGGAAAGAAAAATGGAAACATGTCAGGACATGGCTTGAAGCATTTGAGAAATTTCTGCCTTCTGTTACCAATGCATATTGTGTTTTAGAATTTTCTAAAGGCAAATGCCTACTCGGTGGGTGGCAGGATAGCAGAAAGTTCCTCTTAGCAGAGCACAGAGGAGAGAAGGAGAGGTGGCTGCTCAGCGCCTCTGTCAGCTGGACAAGTGTGGGGAGGCACTTCTATCTTCAAAAGCGGGGTGCGGGGGCATGAGGTTTGACCCAGTACTTCCTCATGCACCAATTCACAAAAAGCCCCCAACCCTTTTAATGGACTTCAATAGCTCCTAATGAACATTATCAATGTTGAAGCTGCTGTACATGTGTTGTTAATATGCTATGGTATTTGTGATTGAATACGACCTTCTGTGACATTGAAAATTTGCTCGTTTGTCCCAAAAGACATCCACATGCTTTAGGAAGGACAAGTGTGCTTTAATAAACCTTTTAATCAAGAACATATGCTCAGTAAACAAAAAAGCTTTTATTGACTTCATAAATAGCAAGACAATGTCAACCCTGTGCCAAGCAAACTATTGCACAGCTTACTAAAGTCTGTGGTACGTGTGTGATGGAGAATGGTAGTTGTGTGCCAGAGGGACCATTAGTGGTCTCCTTGTCTTGGGGTTGGGACCAGTGAGAAAACTGCCTCTTCCCTCAGCTCTCTGTGGGATTGCAATGGACTCCCTGCTCTTGAGCAGCAGCTTTAGACGACAACAGGAGCAAAGGGTACTGTGATCATGTTCTGCATCTTTCCTTCACGTCCGTTGCCTTACACAGTCTCTGTATAGTTAATCTCTTGGCTGCTTTTTAAACACCCTCCAGTTCTTTGGGTTTTCATCCTGCAACATGTGTCTTGTATTCCAGTCCCTTAGTCATGTTTGCCATCTCCCGGGAATGACTCATGAGATCAACACACATTTCTTTGCAGGCCATGCTCAGGCAGGGGTTACCAGAACAGAGAAACCACACAGCTACATGGCATAAAAATGTTAGCCAACTGCCAGCAGAACTGCCAGATAAAATGGTTTTTTCCCATAATTTTTTTTTCAGTTTTTGAATTTAATTTCTTTTTGCTCTTGCCATTGTGGGGAGTGCCTGAAAATGGAAAGGCATTTTTCCAGTTAAATCTCCTGGCAAATTTCTGGTACCATTGTTATGTGTCCTAACATAACACCCTTTTGTCAGACGAGTTCTACTGGAGATGTTTTGATGATTATGAATAGATGATATTATCCTTTTTTTTTTTTTTTGGTAGGGTCCTAATACAGTTCACTGTTTTTGTCACAATACAGGGTGCATTACAGGACCAATTGTTTTCCCACCACTCTTGATACATTTTTGCATTCTGTGATTGCTGGGAAGAAGCTGGTGGGGAGGCATATCTCCATGGCAAGACCCCTCAAGGTTGTTAGGGTAGAGTTTGATCCTCCATAAGGCTATCCACGAGCTCTTTGGCATATGCTAGTAACTTTCAGAAGAAAGTGGGACATTCAGCCCAGGCTGTGATAGAATGTGTGTACATCAGCAGGACATTTTTACATATTTTGCTTTCAACTCCTAACAAAGCAGTGAAATTCTTTCCAATTATTTTGAGGAAAAAAAAGTGTTAAATTGGAAAAAAATACGATATCAGTAAAAGTCTTTCTTTTTCCTATTAAAAAAAATACTCAGTTACTACTGTGTTCTTTTGTAGTTGCCTCTAACACTTCAGCAGCATAAACTTTTCTGTTCAAATGGTTATATCATAACATAGATGAAGAAAATTAAATTGATTAAGTAAAATTAAAAAAGGATAACAAAACAGGACATAAACAGACCCAGCTTATTTTTATTATTCCAGAAGATTTTACAAGCACTGACAATAATCATGCCTCTGCTTAATGTTACTGGAACTTGCCTATTTTCTTTCTTGTTGTATTTTTCTGCTTGCTATCTGCCTAAGTCATATTAAAAGAATAGGTGAAAGGTTCAGCACTTTTGAGGACATCAATCATATGGGAAAACAATAGATTTCTCTCCATTTTTAAGAAATTCAAAACATTTTTGTTAAGATACACTAATTTAAAGTAAAATAATTTAAAAATTCATTCAGAGGTAGATACCAGCCTTTCTGAGGATGAGGTAAAAGGAGAATGAATGTCTTTTCCCTCATAAAAAATTTCTTAAAGATTGTTTTTAAATTAGAGGAAAACCCTCTATGCTCTAGAGCTGGCAGTTTTCCTTCGGCCGTGATTTATCCTGGTGCTCCTTGGCAGGCAGCAGGTCAATACCCAGAGCAACCTGCTTGTAAAACTGCTTCCAGCAACTCAACTCTCAAAGGCACATTGAGTTACCGAGGCTCTGCAGACCCTGACTGCGCCCATGGCATTTGAGGCAGCTCGGTTAGCTTCAGAGGAAAATGTTTGTCTTTTTCGGTGCTCAGCTTAGAATGTGAAGGTTAAATTGGACTTTTTTTCCCATAGGTTTCCAATCGTGGTCTTTTCATTCCAAGAAAAGTAAATGTTTCTGTATGCAGGTCTGTCTTGCAGCAAGGAAAAGGCATGGCTTCATACCGAATCAATACAGCAAGTCAACAGGTCAGTCAGCCACTCACTTGGTAACAGTAAACAATTAGATAAATTCAATTTGACTGGTGGAATTCATGCATAAAGCATCATGTAGAAACACATATTTACAATTTCATATATGTTGAATTGCCTAGGTATTTGTAAAAGCACATGCTACTTTGATATACAACACATGAATTCAGAGTGTTTCCCTAAGAGGCCGCAAAATTTATTTTCAGTTGTTCCTAGGTATGCACTAATTTAAATGCCCATTCTAGTTTTAGAAGTTTAATTTTAGCTCACTTCAATTCATATTCCACTTGTTATCACAAGTAGACATTTTTAGAAATTCTATAAAGTTGAAAGTAGACATTTGCTAAGTTTTGAAAGTGCACAAGTTCTGTATGCTCGCCAATATGTAGAACTTCTTAAGTTATGGGACTTGGCATATGGCTTAATGCAGGCAAAGTTGTTTCTCTCCTGTCATTGATGCCAAGTAAAAATGTTCTCAGTTTGTTCTTTTTCTTTATGTGGGTCAGCACTTAGCAAGAGTTGTCCTCTAATTCTGCCAAAACCATGTTGATCTTATTCTAATTCTCTTAATAAAAGCCATAAATTTTAATTTTAGCTCTAGATAATAATAACAATACTTCTAACTTGAACAAATGTACGTGAGTCTTCAAGAGACTGGCAAATCCCACATTTCTGAAATAGAGCCTAGATTCCAGTACTCCCAAACAGCAAGTCCCTGTCTCCGACCATGGAGGAGGCAAAACTTAGAGAAAATGCCAGAATATCCCCATGAAGAGGTTATTCCTTTACTCTTCCCCCAGCCCATGCCAAGTCTCAGTGTGCTGTTGAGCTGTGTTGGCTTTGGACCAGGCCTGTAAGCTCGCTGTGAGAGGAGAGCGCAGCTGATAGAGAGATGATGGAGGAAAGCCACATATTCTGCCGCTGTGACCCAAGAGGAGACTTGGCAGGAAGGGCCTCTCTGCTCTGCTCAAGTTGAGCCAAGCCTCTGGAGAAGGCTGTTGGCAACCCTGTTTTCCATGGGAGGACATCTGCTTACAGGGGATAATATGATTTTAGAGCTACTACTCCAGAGAGGCAGTTCTTGGTTCACATGCTTACCCTCTCCTGTTCTTTTCGACTC
This sequence comes from Oreocharis arfaki, assembly GCA_013398015.1. Lineage (NCBI taxonomy): Eukaryota > Metazoa > Chordata > Aves > Passeriformes > Paramythiidae > Oreocharis > Oreocharis arfaki. The sequence goes on along the minus strand of VZRR01008732.1, from coordinate 68,902 downwards.
ACTCCACCTTTGCTCCATCTCCTCAGATGTTCCCGAATGGACAGCAAGATGGATGGTGTCGCTGGACACACTCATCAGGCACAAAAAGAGCACAATAAACAAAATAGCAACCAAAAATAGTGTAAGCTTGATACATCTCTTAGTACAGCCAGTCCTTTAGGAAGGCATGCTCAGCAGCTCCAGAAAGGAAGCAGTCAAAATCTTGAGGTACATAGAGATTTCAACTTCCTGTACGATGGTCAGAGCAGCTGGACAAAGCAGAAATAAAGAGTATTACGGCCCCTCCCTTATCACACCTGGTATACCAGGCTTGCAACTACACACAAAGGAAATCGAAGAACAAAGATGCTTGTAACTTAAGCAAGAAAAATGGCAAACTATTCCTAAAGGAATACTGCCATGAGTAAAATAAAAGAAGCATGTTTCAATAGCAGAGTCATAAAGCCAGTGTGGCCCATGCTGTTTAAGGTCGTGCCAGGAACGTGTCAGCCTCACAGGCTGTGAAGTCAGCAGTGCTCCATCGCAAGCTTGGTGCTCCAAGCGCACGCATGGGCTCTGCACAGAGCACTGCTGCCAGCAATGAGGCCTTGCAGGCCTGGAGATGCACGCTGCCCTCGCTTCAGTTCCTTGAGGTCTATTTTAAGCAGGCAGCTTGCAGCACCGAAGTGTTGAAGAAAGTGATAGTCCCGCACACGCTAGCCTTCTCACCAGCCAGGGAATCACGACTTAACGGAGTGCTGTAGTTGCTGTTTCACTAAACAGGCACAGAGGGGAAAACTGACTGAATAGCTTGCTCAGAACTACCTGGGGAGTTTCTGGCAGATCTGAGAAGTGAACATAGATCTCCCGAGTGCTGGGTAAAATACTGAAACATTCTTTCTCTCGTAAACTTCTGTTGTCTCCTCAGGCACACACTTTAGAGCAGCAGATCTGAAGAAGCAGTATGAGAAAATACACATCCCCAGGATCTCCTCTAGCATGGAACTGATGAAATCTGACACAAAATGGTAGCCAATTACTAGCAAAAGTATTCTCTTGAAATCTAATGAAAGGCCACATTCAACCTCTCTGAAGTCAAGAAGAGTCTTGTCAAGTAATCTCAACACATCTCTGATGAATTTAGAGGGGCGGGGAGGAGACATGTAGCAAACAGAAAATAAGTGCACGGTAATCAGACGCTATGCTGGTTGAACTACGAAAACCACAGATGTGTACATAAAAAAACCAACAAGCCATAGCATTTGGTGCTAGCTCACAGTGCAGAGAACAGTCCTTTTTGCTACACCTTGTCACCAGATAACTCTGCACTGAGCACTACATGCTTGAGGTACTTCAAACATTCTGCTTGAATCCACGAACGTCTTTAATCACATGCTCAGTACACATGCCCTGCCCCACATCACACACCTGTCCTTCCTCACATTTACCCCTTGCAGATTTAGCAGCCGCCACCCTCTGCTCAATCCGCGATCAACCTTCCTTGTGTCTCCCCTCCAGCTCCTGCTGGCACTGCAGGCGCTGGACTTGAGATCTTTAGCTGTAATGACAAATAAAAATGCTGTGTGCCTTTCATTATCCAGATGGCGTTAGCCTGATTCTTACTGTAACTGCCAGACACAACTGATTCCCATTCTGCACAATACTTTCCTAAGGGTCTGTCCACTGCTTATTAGACTGTTAGAAGTGGAAGTTAGTAGACATTGGCAAATACTGATTCTGCAGCCAGGCTTTCAGAAGTTGCAACACAGCAACATGCGGTGTCCTGTTACTAGATCAGTGCCAAAGAATAACCAAGCCAAAAATTAAAACAAACCATGAAGATAAAAAATTACGCTAGGAAACAATTGGAGATACGATCAAGAATACGAACTTCTAGCAGACCAAGTCTAAGGAGACTGGTTTTCCAGCCTCGACATTGCACGATCTTTATTGTCATCACTTCCCTATTTAAGCTAAACACATTGAATGATTTACAAGAAGGTATATAAACATCAGCAACATCAGCAACAATCCACCTGACTACTCGATCACACAAAATTTGTTCATTAATCTAATATCATATTGGTTTTACTGTTGCTGCAAATCTAATCGAACCATTCAATGCAGTACATGAAAAGCTGAACTCTAAAGGCTGAGCTGGCAAGCCTGTGTGCTGGTAGCTGTGTTGGTGGCTTTGTGCTTCTATTTACTTTCCCTGGCTTCTGTTAGAGAAACTCACCCATGCTCCGTATGACAGATGGAAGTGGCTGGGTTACTGTGTCACGCTCTTCTGGAGAGCTCTTTATTTCTGGGCTCTTTGCTGACTTCTTGAGTGGTCAAAGAAGTGGAGAATATTTCTGGTATGAGCAGCACAGCTTCATAACCTCATGCTTATAACCTGAACAGAAGTGGATTTAATGGATCCAGTAATGATTTCTTCTTGCTTCTCATAGACTCTCACATTTCAGGGCCAGAAAGAACATAATTCATCTTCCCTAAGTACCTAACAGAGGCCACTTCATTTTATCCAACGACTCATGTATTGCATGCAGTAATTATACTCACCTGAAGTACACCCCCTGGAAATGCAGCCAGTCTTACTTGGAAATCACATTAAGCAGTAGAGAATCAACTCCTTGTCTTTGAAGGTTTATTCTATGTGAGTCATCTCCAGCTTTAAGAATCATGATTTTTTGATTGACATTGTCTGTTTTTTAATTTTTTAAGTTTTTTAACTTTCAATCTTCATTAGCAAGTAATCTTAAAATACTGATGAATTGGGGTTTTTTCAGTCCTTGAGTATTTTATAGCTAATTTCAGATCTTTTGGAAACATTCTTTATAATAATATTAATGGCAAATTTGGAAACAGAATTCCTTTTTTAACTGGCACCATAACTTGTAAATACCATATGGATTTAAAAGTACCTGAAGTAACTGGGGAAAGTGGAGACAGTTGAGAAGGTGAAAACACAGCTCTGCTCTGTTCCATGTGAGGTCAGGAAACACAAGCCTTCATCTTACAAGACATCCCATAAGGACCCACCTAAGTATATTTATTTGAGACAGTTGTTAACATTTTCTTTAGAGAAATAAACGAAGTGCTGATCTCTTGTAGTTTGTGAAGAACAAACTTCCACAAGATGATGAGCAAAAAATCAGCAAGGAGCTGTCCTGCTAGATAGGAGGGAGGATATCCAGGCTCCAGGAGTCAGCTGAACAGATGAGGGCTCAGTGGCTCTGCACATACTGAGACAGGAATGACAGACACATATAATTACTCTTCTTGCTCAGATGTACGGTTCAAGGAAAAGCTTCTCTTTTCACTATTTGCCCTCTGCTGATTGGCTTACAAAATTGTCAATTGTCCCGCCTCTTTAAAAACATAACAAAAAAAGGTGTTGATTTGTGACTATGAAATTTATTTTAGAAGCTGCTAATGGCTTCAGAGAGATGTAGAGGTTTCCATTAAAAATAAATACATTCTGACAAACTTTGGCTGCATCTGCTCTGCTGACTTGGATGATGGCATGAATGGCACTGGAGGGCAACTGTTAAATTCCTGGAATGATCCTTGGCACAGTTTTGGCCCAAACCAAATAACTCTGTGTTGGGATTATAATGTATGCTTTGGCAGTTACTGTTGGCAAGGGTCTGTTCCCTGTAAACAGCTTACATGCAAAATAGGTCCACGAGTCTATGGGCTGCGTGGAGTATTGTCACTGAAAATACGACCTGTACTGTTCCTCTCACTGGGACAGGTCACAGTCCCAGACACACATGCAATTCACACCCAGTTATTCTCAGCTGTGTCACCAGTAGTTTCTGTCCTGGCTTGGATGAGGGTTATGCACTTGCCCAAAGTAAAGTTATACCTATGATCCAGCATCATCATTTTAATATTATTGCTACTTTTAGGTCTATTGAGTTTTGTCATAAAGTCCTAAATATGAGGATCAAGAGATTACATGAAGACATTAGGTCCATTCAGTTCTTGTAATTCTGGCAGAGTAAACAATTGGAAATGGAAAACAAAATACCACAAAGGACTAGTAATCTTAAATATAAATGTAATTACATATATGTGATGATGATCACAAAATCTGTGATAAAATGAAAATGCATCAAAAGCACAAACAAATACATCCAGTTACTGAAAGAAATGTGTTACCAGCATCCAAATGGTAAATGGTTCACTTGGTAACTTCCCTACCTCAATTGAAAAGGACCTGCCAGAGAATTTAATAGAATCACAGAACAGCTGAGGTCAGAAGGAACCCGTGGAGGTCATCTGGTTCAACACATATGCTCAAGGAGGGTCACCTAGAGCAGGCTGCCAAGGATCTTGTCCAGACAGCTTTTGGATATCTATCTCCAAGGACAAATATATCCACAACCTTTCTGGACAGGCTGTGCCAGTGCTCAGTCAACGTAACGTGAAAAAGTGTGTATTGACATTCAGAGGGAGCCTCCTGTGTTCCAGTGTGTGCCCGTTGCCACTGTTCCTGTCACTGAGCACCACTGGAATGTCCCTGGCTCCATTCCCTTCACACCCTCCCTTCAGGTATTCACGTGCATTGATGAGACCTGCGCTAAGCCTTCTCTTCTCGGCGCTGAACAGTGCCAGCCCTCTTGGCCTTTACCCACAAGGGACAGGCGCTCCAGGCTCTCCATCATCTGAGTGTCGCTTTGCCCGAGGCTCTGCAGTAGCGCCATCTCTCTGTGACAGCCGGAGGGCACAGCCTGCGCTCCAGCTGTGGCCTCGCCACTGTCGGAGCAGAGGGGCAGGATCACCTCCCTCTTCCTGCTGGCAGTGCTCCTCCTAGTGCAGCTATCACAGTTCTGGCAGTTCAAGGCAGTATGTAACACAAACAGATGATCGTATAGAAATATTCATGACAACGGATCGCACTGAATTACCCCAAACATCCCATTCTGTCCTTTTTTTTTTTTTTAGCTAAGGGCTTGGGTCACCCTGGTTTGTTGCAGGATACCTAGAGTTTTCTAGCATTTGAGGATTGCTGCAGGTCGGGCTTCACCTGTGGAGTCTCCGTTCAGGAGATAATTTGGGTACTGGAGTGCTCAGAGGAGCCCAAGCGGGACTGGTGCCTCGGGGCACGACAAAGCAAACAGGAAGAAGAAAGCAGCACAGCCAGGCTAGGAAGGTGCGTGCTTGTTGTTGAGAAAACTTTCCATGCCTCCCCGTCACAGAAAACAATTGCTAGAAGTTTAGCAAACCACAGACCTAAAGCATTCATCAAATTTCCTGTTTCTGAACTTGCTAACCACCACAAGAGCTCAGAACCAACAGGCTCTCTAATTTACATGGTTGGAAACAGATCCTACACAGGCAAATGAGGTATAAAAGTGTGTCTGCAGAACCTGAATACTCAGAAGCTACTCCCCAGTCAACTCTAAATAAGGACACCAGACCTAACCTGTCCACGTCCTGCCCCCTTCCTGGACTCCCCATTTCCATGGAGGAGAAACTCAGTAGTATCAGCTGGAAGCTGTGGCACAGCTGCAGGCAGGTCCGTGATTTTAACTGGAAAGAGCTGAGGTTCTCCAGGGAAGGCATCTGGCCTGCAATCCAGCATAGCCAGAGCTTCCACAGGGTGCGTGCACTGCTGGCTTGCACCACCCGTGCCGCCAGTCACAGGCTGGGCAGGCAACAGCAGTGCTGCAGTGGCAAACCCTGCTGCTGCCATTCAGGCAGTGAAATGTGGCAGCACAGGGGCTGCTCTACCCCATTTGTTACTTCCATACATGGCATGTAAGGGAAAAAATATCAAAAAATCATTAAGGATGCCTGACATCTCCCATAGTTAGGTTCTGTCTTATGTTGTTTGTAACTTTTCCAGCTCTAACCATACAGTCTGCCATTTTCCAAGCTTGTAGCCTGCTCAAAGTTTTGGAAAAGGTCAGCCAACAATTCAACTGTTTCTGAAAAGAAAATAACTAACCAATTAAAAAAAAAAAAATAGTGACATTTTCTTTGAGTTGCTCTAGCACCCCCAAGCTTTGGAGTATTCACATGAAATCTGTCAGGAGGTGGTCTCCCCATCTGGGACATGCCAAGAAAGAAGCCTTTGAAAATATGTGGTTTACAATGATGGGGAGAAACATACTAGAGTCTATAACTAATTTCCCAGGAGAAACTGTCTGCAATGACAATGTCCCAGCTTCTGGTGAGCACAGAAACTGCAGTTCTGTGCCGTGCGGGCTCAGTGCTTTACACCAGACACCAGATGAGGAAGATTCTCTTGTGCTCCTCAAGCTCCCCCTGCTTTTCAGTCTGTGATTCTCTGGCTCAGCTTCAGTGAGCTCACAGTGGGTTTTCTCATCTTCCTGCAATATTGAGTGGGTAGGATGTTTTAGCGCTAACAGACTGGAAGAGGTAGGGCAGTGTGGGTGTAAAGGTACTGTCCTTCTCCGCTCAAAAGAACTGTGCAGAGATCAGAATGTGAAAACCATAAAGCAAGAGTGTCACCAGATATAAGACAATGAATTAAAGAAGAGAAATGGGTGTCAGATTCTGATCTCATGGCTTTTCTATATAGATATTGTTCAAGAAAATCTGAAGTAAAAAAAAAGCCTTTAAAAGCTTTAAAATATTAAGCCTCTACCTACTGTTTGTGGGCTTTTGTTTGTCATAGGTTTTATATTTTTATATTCATTCTAGTAATGATACGAACACACTATTAAAAATAACTTGCTGCAAAACTCAAGGTTAAAGTTAATCCTGTAAAAGATTTATTCCTCCTTCTTCACACACACTGAACTAATCTGCCCTGTCTTCCTCAAAACCTATTCTGACACTTTCATCACTGTTAGGAGTACAAGCAACAGTTGCTGATTAAATTTCACTAACCAATTTTTTGCCCACTTCTCCTGTTTTTAAATGCTTCTCTACAGTTTGCTTGCACAACTCAAAGGAGAAGCCTTTACAAAGAAAGTTTTTCTAACCACGTGTTGTTTGTTTCCCACTCTTCCTATGCACAAACGTCTTTGACTGAAGGAAAACGAGAATACTTTTCTCTTTTTGAAAAATGTTCTAGATTTCACCTGCTGAGTCTAACATGTAATGCAAAGTGCAGCTCCAGTGGATGAAAACTCCTCCTAAGTAGTAAAAGACTACTTGTGACTGACAGGGAAATGTCTATATTGGATTGTTAACTCTGTGCCCTTGCGGAATTCAAAATTTTATGAGAATAGCACAATAGCAAATGAAGCAAGAGGAAATGGAGAGTTCCTTACTCAGCACAGCATATATATGATGCAAACCAAACAGTGAATGGCAGTTGATGGTTCCCAGTGTTTCCTAACTTCAGTCTAGCTACATTCGTGTCAGCACTGGGAAGAGATTTGCTCAAACTTGCACCAGTGCACAGGGAGATCTGAGGAGCTACCTCATGCAACTGTTCACCTTCCTGAGTGTTCTCATTCAAAACTTAACCCTGAGCCCTTCCTAAAGATCATACCTGTGCAACTGTGTTGTGGCTTAACCCCAGCCAGCAGCCAAGTCCCATGCAGCCGCTCACTCATGGGGTGACACCCCTGATGGTACTCTCTACACGCACGCTCCAGGTCCTTTTGGTAAAAGGGACAGGGCACTTCTTGCTTCACTGTGCTCTGATCCTGCTTTACAGGAGCTCTCTCAGATGAGTTTCTCTTGGCCACGGGAAGGCACTCAAACAGAGCCATCCCATCCTCCCTCAGAGCTGCCAGAGTGCAGACACACACCATGGGGTCCAAAAAAGCACAGATGTGTCAGGAGGTGACAGGCTGAGCTCGGGGAATGCTACAGCCCAGCCATTCTGGGATTCTGCAGTGGGCTACAAGGATTCTTGGCTACCTCCTGAACTTAAAGAAAGAGACCCACAGTAGCACAAAATCACCTTGATTTTCATCTACAATTTCCTTCTGAAAAACCACAGTAGTCCTCTAGATTTATAAATGACCCATAGTTTTTCTCCAGATGACTCCTATGTATAAATACATTCCAATGACATATGTGATTTCATACCTCCCATACATTTTGTACAATTCAATTCTTCAGAAGAGTTGGATTTTTTTTTTAAAAGATAAAATAAGCCAGGAGTTCTGAAGACCTACCAGATATGCAAACAGTGCTTTGCCTGTACATTTTCCCCCTTTCTCTTCAAATTCAGCAGGCCTGCAAACACTTTACTGTTGAAGTATTTTTTTCAACAAATACTCCCACTGAATTATTCACTGTTGAGACATGAAAACCATTCAGAATATCTTTAATTTACTGGAGGGGAAAAAGTCTGAATTAAATGGTCTGTGTTTTGTAGCTTGACCATGCTGACTTGAGATAATTTCAGGGCAGGATTTATTACTACCTGGTGCTCCTTTGGGCTGGCGAAACAAATATCCAGAAATGCTTCCATGGAAAAAATAAATCTTGGCTTAAAATAAAGTTTTTTGGTGATCCTATACAAACCACTTTCAACACTGGACCTTGACACCTTCTCAAAACCCCTGATGAATACAAAGAATGCTTTTGCAGCATTGCTTTCACCTTTCTCATCACAGTCTCCCATGTGGTGCTTAGGCAAGAAGAAGAAATTCTCAGGGCAAGATTTGTGCAGTTGTTGAATATGACGAAAAACCATGCAGTGTTTGTTTCCAACAATGAACCTAAATACCATGGTACTTAACTTAGGGGAGTGTTTGTCCATAGAAATTTCTTCTGAACCCTAACTTACAGAGCAGGAGTGGGATTCAGTTCTCCTGACACAGCTCTCTAGACATCTTTTAGAGCCACTGGAGAGAAACAGTTTTCTACATTGTGATTCATTGATCTGTTTCATTACCTCTTTTGATGAGATGAATCTCACCTTAAAAGGGCCTCCTTCTCTCCATGGACTGGAAGTGGTTTCCGTGTGAGTAGCTCTCTGCTTCACTGCTAGAAGCATTTCTGTTCATTAGTCTTGCCCTGTAAATAAGTACAACCTGACCCCTTCAGCTTGCATCCAACCAACGAGGATGATGAACAGGGTACTGCCTGAAGCTACCAGTGCTGTTTGAGATCACACCCCTCTCTAGCTCTTACGCTGAGCCTCTTTTAAGGTTTTACTTCGAATACAAAGCATTCTTTTGAAGTCATCCCGCAGTCATCCCTGACTAACTACTGAGCTCTGATATGCTTTGTGAAAGTCTGAGTCCATCACTGGTTCTCCTTCAGAAGGCACTACAGCAGAAGATGCGCTCCATAAATGCCTCTAACATGCTTCTACTGCTAATGTGTCTTCAATTCACAGGCTCGCGCTAGAGGCAATTTGAAGTAACTCCCCATGAAACTTGCATATTATGGTTGACAAGTCGTCATATTCAACTGTTTTGCTACACAACAATCTGTTTTGGATTCCACTTCTTTGTAATTAAGATACAGATGCAGATTTCTAAACTCTGTCCGACAGGCACCTTCCTCCACTGATAGTTCACAGCCAGGAACTACTGCTTGAACACAGGTACCAATGCTGCTAGCCTGTGATCATCTCTACTGCTTTATGGCTAGCAGAGCTGGCACAGTTCTGGTCCTGCCCTCTTTCAGCTGGGGGATGGCATGTACCAGATACTGCAAGCAGCAGGCAGCTTGCAAGCAGGCAGGCATCTTCTGGAGAAAAGTGCCAGAGCACTGGCACATGGCTGACAGCCACAACAGGTCACACATATTGCAGGCCAAAAAAACCTTAACCTGTTTTACTCACTGCAACAAACATGACCTTAGTGACTACAGCACTCTATGAGGATAAGGGAGAAATTGTCTATGACTGAAAGAGTTCTGCTCCCCTAAGTAGCTGCCCCAAAGAATAGGTAGCATAATAGAATAGGTACCTCCCCTAAACTACAGGATAGACTACAGACGGTGGTTTGGTCTCCCTCTGCAAAAAGAGAATCCCCTTAAGCAGAAGATGTAATTGAACCCATGTCTCCTAAATCAGTGCACTCACCACTCAGACCCTGAATAAAAATCAATTACCACCTCTGCTCCAGAAGAGCAGTTTTGTGTGGCATCCAATCCTTTGCAGAGCTGCATCTGACTGCTTTCTCAGTGAAGCTACAAAGTGACATGGATGACACTGTAATTTATGGCCTTGAGGTGATATGCTATAATGGTCAGAAAAAATACAGACTCTAATATTCTGCTAGCCCTCCTGCTATAATTCAACATCCTGTTAATCCTTACCAAGTGAAGATCCCTGAGGAAACAGGCAAAGAAAAGGACTGTAGTTTTAGGCAAACTGTTGTCAAAACTACTTCATGTGGTTCAGACCCAAAGGCTTCTCAGCACACCTCAAATCCAGCACTTACGTTAGGACCACCTTCATTAAAACCTGGGGCACTTTAAAAGTTTCAGCATGCTGTGGTTATGCCAAACATGACCTGGCCTTGTCAGACTCGTAGGTCTTGGACTATGTCTTCCTAGTCCAACCACGAGCATCCACATTTGTTCATTTCCATCCGACCTTCGGCATCTCTCTGCCTTTACTCTTCACCTGGCAGTGGAGCGGCACTGCCTGGCACCAGGCGCTGCTCAGCCCTGGCAGCACAGATGGCCGGGCAAGCCGCGGGCACGGTGACACGCTGGGGCAGCGGAAGGGAACTCCGCCGCCTCGCCGGCAGGAGCGATTGCCTCCTGCGGGAGTCACCCCCGCTCACCTCCGGGCCGCTCCGCCGGCTCGCCCCCGCTCGGTGCCGACCGTGCCGCCTCGCCGCCCCCAGCCCTCTCTCCCTCCCTCCCTCCCTCCCTTTGCCTGCCGCCGCCGCCCTCACCCCGCGACGGACCGGACCGGACCGGCGGCGGGAGGGGCCGGCGCGGACCCCGACAGTGTGGGGTCGGGAGGGAGGGAGGGGGACAGGAGAGAGAGGGAGAGAGGGAGAGGGACGGACAGGGCACTGCTACCGTTCGGGCGGGATGTATAGCAGGGATGGAGGAGGACAGCTCCCCTGCGGGCGAGACGGACGGCGGGGATGGAAGGGGACAGCTTCCCACCGGGTGGGGCAGGAGAGAGGGATCGAGGGGGCCAGCTCCTCTCTGGACGGGACGGGAGGGAGGGAGGGCTGGAGAGGGCCAGCTCCCCTCCGGGCGGGTCGGGGCGCCTCGCCCGCTCCGGCACGAGGGGCTGCGCCCAGTGACGAGCCCGGGCGCTGGGAGGCAGCGCGGCGGGGCGGGGGGACGGCCGCGGCTCTAATAAGGCCGGGGGTGGCGCTGGCCGA
>VZRR01008732.1:10702-56918 GCA_013398015.1 Oreocharis arfaki | reverse complement strand
GCCTCTTCTGCTGGCACTACTTCTACAGGTACCGCCGCCGAGCACGGTTCCCTGCCGCCTCGCCTCGGGAAACTAAACCACGGGGAGATGAGGGAGCGGGAGCAGCCGGAGCCGGGCGGGCGGGGGGGCCGGGGCAGGTCCTGGCTGCAGCATCCCTCCCTCCCGCGTCCGGCTGGCCATCCGCGCCCCTGGACTCCGCTCGAAGCGTGGGGACCGGCCCCATGAGCATCTCTGCCCCGGCCCTGCCGCCGGGAGAAGGAGCAGGTGGTGCTCGGGTGCTTGAAGCAGGGGAGAGGACGGATGCTTTGAATTGTTCTCTTAGGGGGAGGAAAAAAAAAAGAGAAAAAAAAAGGAAAAAAAAAAGAAGGTGTCGCTAAGCTGGAGCAAAGGTTTAGATGAAACTCATCCAAATTTTATGTAAAGGTACATAGGAAGAGCTTGTTGTGGGCAGGAGAAGCGCCGCATGTGCAGCGCCGGGAGCAGCACCGGCTGCCAAATCCAGCCGTGGGAATACGCGAGAGGATGGCCGAGAGCAAAGCCCCAGCAGCGCGGCAGCGCACGGCTCTGCCCGCAGCGCGGGGCAAACAGAGGCGCTGCCGGCTTACCGAGCCATGGCACCAAAGTCGGTTCTTTAGGCTCAATTCGTCATTCTCACTACACTACCAAAGTACCAATTTATGATTTTTTTTTTCTTTTAATATCTTTTCTTTTTAGAAATCTGGTCTTTTCAGAGTCAACGAATGCTGTGACTTTAATTAATTCTGTATTTACTAATCAGCAGCGCAAAGAAATAGTAGCATTTTCACCTGGTGTTGGTGATAATTTTGAAGAGACATAGCTCTACAATTGTCACCCTGTTCTGCAGTCAGTGGGGCTTGTTTCTGGAGAATATCACCAGAATCCGTCTTCTGCTCCACTTCCATTTTCTGTGGAGCTCTTTCATGAGGAATTTGAATTTTGGTTATCCGTTTATGGAAAAAAAAAGCTTTTATTCACATGTGGCAAGTGCATGTGAAAATGTTATGCCATTATGTAGGAAAGAGCTACGTAATTTCTGAGGCAAAACCTTGACTTGATTTGCCGTTTTTCACCACAATTCCTATTTCTGTTTTCTTAGTTTGCTTCATAGGAATAGCAAACATTCTTGTAATATTTGATCAGAAATTATTATTTGCTACTCAATCAAAATCGATTTATTGGCAATCCAGTTGCAGTATCTCTACAGATAGTCTAGGGATAGAAAGTCTAGGATGTTGTTGAGAAATTGGAAACAGAAAATGGTTCACAGTGCTACAACACTAGTTTGGACACATATTTGTTATCACTACCATTGTCTTTGCTGGAGGAGTCAGCTGGAGGACACACCCATAGTATATTTGGCTTCCAGAAAGCTAGATGTATTGATTTTATGTAGTTATACAAAATTTAGTTTAATGCATTCTGTTATTATCAAGAATTTCTGATTGTCTGAGAAACACATCTATCAATGAACACCAGTAGACAACTGAAGGAAATGTTACCCTACCAGTATGCATACATCTATTGAGCCTCTGGCTTCTTTTCCAAATTTGCTGCTGTGCTTAGGCGAAAGCACTGTGTTTTCATATGTTTTCTTTCCCAGACAGTTCGGGGATCTTCTCATCTGTCTCTGGAGTCCACTTTTTCTCTTGTAAGAGTAAAAGCCCTCGCTCCAACCAAGTCTGTATAAAACTTTTCTTTCTAGTACAGCATGTTACTCCAATATTATTCTCACATTCTGCAGCCCCTTCTCACACAAGCCATTCTAACATTCTACTGAATCAATTGATATTTGAAATGTTGTATTAAATATTACTGCTCTAGTGTTATGTAAAGAGCAGCAAAATTGTAAAATAGAAGTTTTTCTGGGTTTCACCTGACAGTACTGTGGGACAGGCAGGTTCTTTGAGGGATCCTTGGCAGAATGACCTGTGGCCACACAGTTGTGGTTATGATTAGAGCTTTATTGATACCATTAAAGTTTTAACAACCTGCACAGATAATTCTTATCTACAATTTCTAGCAGGTAGGGTAATTCATTGTTACAGAGAAGTTTTCAGTCACTAGCATAGCTAACAGTTAACCAGAATTTGTGCAGCTTTCTTCTTTTCTAGACTTTTTACTTACTTGGACCTTCTGAAGGCTGGGTCAAATTCTTAGCAATCAGTAAGTGACACAATGACTGTAATCTGGATTAAGCCTTTAACTAAAAGAAAGGGACTTACTCAGTCCTTAGAGGGAGAAGGCGACAATGGAGGAGACGTCCCTGACCAGCAGGGATTCACAGGTTTTGCCATCCAGCATCCAGTCTAAGCCCACTTGCAGCTCCTGGATTTTCTAGGCAGTATCTCGTGGGATATTAGACTTCCCTGTTCCATACTGAGTGCCACCACATCTTGGTGACAATGCTGGTGGGCAAACTGTCTTATTGCAGTGCTGAAAAGTAGGAAGAAGTGCACTTACCTATTATATGCACTTGCATATTATGGCTGTTTGCCTATAAAATGATGTTGGATAAATCATATTACCAAGGGGTACTGGTCACACTGGATTAGAACATTTCGTTGCCATACAGTGTCTGAAAAGAGGTTCAGTAGTTTGATGTGTCAGTCTCTAGCTTGGTTTTTTATTTGTTTTTTCTTTTTTTCAATTTATTATCTTTACTTGGAATAATCTAACAAGAGTTTTAAATACTTTTGTCATTGAACTTGACTGCAAGGATGATGAGTAAAGCATTAAACCAATCAGTAATAAAATTGCATTTACCTAATGGATGTAGTCTACTGCATTCTCTGACTTTAAAATTTTGAAATGAATAAAGGTGTTCCACTCTTAATTATAGATGTATTTTGTTAATCCACTCCTATTTTTACTACTGATCATCTGATATCTGTACTTAAGCGTTCCTCTATGTTTGTATGAAACAGTTTCTTTGTATATTGTTGCATAATTTAGTGACTTCTTTCTCTCCACAGGGAAGTTTTTATAATTCCTAGTTCTGTCTCATCTACTGTAGCAAACATGCATGAGGAAGGGAAGTTTTCATTAGAAGTATGCTTGGAAGGACATTATAGTCTATAATGGAGAAACATCGATTTTCAAAAGACTCCTGCACTTAGCTATTCTACCTTCCTTTATGTTCAAGCCAGCTGCGTTGCCCCAGTAGCTTATTTTAGACTGAAGCATGTATTTCAGAGTAACTTCAAGTCTTGATCTGAAGACCCCAGAAGACGAAAAATCCATCATTTTTTTAGTGGAGAAATTCAGTGTTTTCTTTGCTAGTGTTATCTTCTGAATCCTTTTACCCTTACTTAAACATGTTTAAAATATCTTGCTTAAATTTGACTGGTCTTGATTTTCTCTCAGTGGGTTTTGCTCCTTCTATTTGCACCCCATGATAATTTAAAGCACTCTGTAGTATCCCTCAGTATTTTCTTACCATGGTATCACTTACAAGGTACTGGATCATGTTTTAATTTGCTTGTTACAGAGCTGTCAAGTCCTCTGTCAGCATCAGTTTGATCCAGATAATATAGGAGCACATGATTGTATTTCTGGTGCATTAATTACCGCACATGATGTGGTATTTATGCTGAATTTATGGGTTTGTGGTGGATTTATGCAAGATATAGGGGAACAGACATTACCTGATCTGACGAAGAGTTAGAGCAGTGCAGACATATGATACTTCATCCAACATGAAGTTGGTCAGGATAAAATTACCTTTTCATAAATTTAGGAACAGGTTTAAGCCAGCATAATTAACTTGTCCTGCTTTTGGACATGGTGTCAAATAGCTACAATATTTTTTTATTTGAACTGAGGTATCCTAAACTAGATTTATAATATTGCTGAACCACAGCAGAGGGCCCTCAATGCAACACTCTTTTTTTTCCCCCCTCTCAGTCCTCAGATAATTTCTGCTGCTTTTTTTCCCTCTCCTCTTTTTCTATATCCATTTTGAAATTAAGACATCGATGTGTGATGTATGATACAGTACCAGAGTTGTAGCAGCATGCCTAGAGAGAACATTACTTTCCTGTTCCCCCATGCTACTCTGATGTTTACAGACTGGGAGAGCACTCTTCTGTTTGGAGTCATAGAGGGACATCCTGTGTTTCCACGCTACTTAGAGCACTCTGGAGCTGGTGTAACCAGGATTGTAACCAAGGTTACAATCTATTACTCCTTAGGAGTGGTTTTTGTTTGTATCACTGTATTTCTTTGATTTTAAAGTAACTTTTTTTTATGGGCACACTGGCCAGAAATGCTGTCCTGCCCACATTAATGTTCACAGGTGTCTGGACTTTGTGCCATGAGCCAGCTTAATCAATGGTAATTCTGTATTTATTGTCAGGTTCTTGAGTATGCTGGAGTGTTGAAAGGACCACCCTAATCCTGTTTTGGAAACTGGGTTAATGCCGATGGTGCCTCATTGACAAGGACTTTAGAGGACCTCTCTGCTTGCCTACAGGAGCCTTGTGAGCCAGTTCTGGCAGGTGCCGTGCCCCATCTAGCCCACAGCTGACAGAGAAAGGAGAGGGTCACCTGGGTACTGGCTGCTGGCCAAAGAGCCAGCCCTCCCCTAGTGCTGCCCAGAACAGAGACTTGCTGCCCGAGAGGGTTCAAGAGGGAGGTGGCTGGAGCCAGGAGACCTTCCCTGCATCCTTGCCCAGGGCCCCGTGGTGAACCGTGACAGCAGTATGCTTTTTGCCTTTCTCTGCCACCGCTAGGCAGCAGCCTCTCTCTTCGTGCCTTTCAGGAAGGGCTGAAGGCAGGCTGCTGCTGCTGCTGCTGCTGCTGCTGAGGGGAGGAGAAGGAAGGGAGGAATCCCACCCCGGCCTGTTTGGCTGCTCTCCTTAGTTAGCCAGCTCTTTGTGTCTCAACGTGCACTTCATTAGCACAGCATGGTGTGAATTTCATCAAATTCAAATGCTCTCTGATGCTAAAGATAACATTCTTAAAATCTGAATTATTGGAATCTGAAAAAAAAATCTAAATCTGAGTTTCCGCGTCTGTTTTAAGTAAGCTCATAGCTTCTTCACTTTCACAAGGTAGGTTCTGTGATGGTAGGGGCCTCCAAAAGTGGTGGGGTGGGAAGGCAGAGAGAAGGAAGAAGAAAGTGAGAAAAGAAAGGATTGCCAAGTCTGCCATCTGTATATGCGATCTCTGTGGAAAGCTGGTTAGGAGCTGAAAATGATGAGTGGTGTAAGATGTACCTACAGGAACACTTCTTGTGATAAATGGCTTACAAAGTATTTTACTTTGGAATGTGGTTTGTATTACAGCCTTTCCTGCTGGAGGGGCTGTGCTGGGAATGCCAGCAGAAGCCCTCAGGTGGCGGGGAGAAACCTGTTTGCTGCCTTTCCATTTTGCAGCCCAGCTTCAAAAACCAGAGGTAGGAAACATAACACGAGGCGACGAGAGGAAGCCTTTGCAATCCAATTCCATAGTAATCTTAATGCTGCATTTCCCTTGCCAGTGAGAAAGCCAGGGTGGCAAGGGAGCAGAGGAGATGCCACCATGCACAATGGCAGCAGGGAAGGCCTTGTGCCGCTGCCTTACAAAGATAATCCTGGAGACAGAGGCATAGAAGACAGGGTGCTGCATTTGCCGCTTCTGCGCTGCCCTTAACAGCTGGGGCACAAGCAATTTAAAGAGGCATTTCCGTTTCAAAGACCACCTAGAATTACACTTACTTATTTATTTTCTTCTCAAGCAACTTTGTTTTCAATCAAATCAAATCTTTGTTTTCTATTTCAGTCTGTTAATATATAAACAAACCAAACTGCTGTTTTCATTTCTGAAGTGCACTGAGGTGAATCTGAAAGACATTAAGTGAGGCTGCTCTTTGCGATGCATCTGGATGCCCAAACTCCTCTGAGTGGAGGTGACCCATTCGGTGTGCCTGTACTTAGTTTTCTACAAATTGACATTTCTGAAAAGATCAGGGAATGCAGAATTTTGTGGCAAGAGAATGAGAAATGAGGAGCATTTGAAAAGTGCATCCTTGCATATGTTTTTAACACTTCGTTTTGGCCAACTCCCCTCTCTCTGAAACTAAGCTGGAGGGAGAAAGAAAAAGGCTCTCCCTCTCACCTGGCTCTGCAGAATGCGGTGCCTGCCTGTGCTGCCTGGTTGGTCAGGCAGCTGCTGTGTTTACCCAGACACACCTGTACTGGCCCCTTTTTCAAGTAGGAGAACCCACTTTTGATCAACATGAAAAGCAGCTCAAGCCTCCAGAGAAATGCAGATGTATGGAGGCTCCAAATGAGTAAGTCATTTATAAATTAATTTTCTCATAATTTGTAGAGGTGTTTTGTATCGGTTCATACAGAGTTTTAGTTACGCTTTTTGAAACATGAAGTGGATAAACAGAAATTAGATTAAGTTTGAAGGATACTTATACATTCAAGTGGTACTCTCCTTGCTAGTAGTGAATATAACCAGACCCGATAGTAATCACCAGATCTAATAGGTCCGATCCAGAGATTTTTTTTTTCCTCCATAGAAACAGTTATTTTATCCTTTGGCCTTAGAAAGTCACCATTATTAAGTGTCAATAACTAAAGACATTTCTTTTGTTGGCCTCTTGAGACCTCTATCATTAATCTCCCAACAAAATATTCAGGTATTTGACGAGTGAAAAATCCTGTTCTCCTTTCCTTCACCTTGATGCTTTGGAATAGACCCTGACCAGATTCCTTTTGGCCTTCCCGAGCTACACAGTAACATGTTTGCATCCTCTCTCCTGCTGTTTGGACTTGGCAGTAATTCTAGATCTGTCAGCGATATCCCTAACAGAGCCTGGCCAATACTTCTACGTATTCTTTGCTCCCCAGTCATCCCAGTGCATTTCAGTAATACTAATATATAATTTCTTCTCTTCCGTGAAAATACTAGATTCATTGCTATTTTTATTCAGGTTCCTCAAATTAAGGTATTAATAGCCAACAAAAGCATCTCTTTATATGCTTTGCCTCAGAATTGTAAAATGCTCATGTACCCAGTGCTGGTGTGGAGTTTGCTTCCTTGCAGTCCTCTCTAGCATTATGAAAGGCTAGAGATTCCTAATTCTGCTCTCAAAATAGAATACTATCTGACTACCTTCCTAACAATTCACACAAATAATCCTATTTATACACTCCTTTCCCAATGGAAAGTGGGCTAACATTACAGAAACCTGTAGTTTTTGCCCAGCCCAAATTGTACCCATGTGATTTTTCCTTTTGTCTCTTGGTCTGAAAGATTTCCTGCAGAGATAACTTTAGACTTTTATCTTCCTTCACTTCTTTTCAAGACAACATGCCTCTTAGGAGTATCTTTATGTCTGATGCTAATTTGTTTGTGCTATTTTGTTATTAGCAAGCAGCTTTAAATGCACAAAAGGAGCATTCACACCTCCTCTGATGCTTCACTGTTGCTGTTAAGCACAAAACGACTCGGTGGGTGTCTGTCCAGCTGCTCTGCAGAGAACTGTCCAAACTGCAGTTCCAGGGCAGACACCCGAGTCCCAGCCACCAGGACATCACCAAGGCATGAGAGGGATCCTCTGGTCTCACCTGTGTGAGGTTTGAGCTCACTGAGGAAGTTAAAGCACTCCCCATCCTGTGAGCTTAAATCCTTACAGGACAATAATATTCTGAGCTCCAAACTCCTCTGAGCTTTGGTAAGACTGGCGAGGATGTAAAGATCTGGATGTGCATTACCATATTCCTGCTGTTGGTACCAGAGAAGCAGAGTTATAAAGGGTTATACTGAGACAGACAGACAAAAATAATTAAATTATATACAGGAATTTCAATAAATGTTTTTACTTGAAAATAATAATGCTTTTACCAAACAAGAAAATTACTTGTTTTAATCATGAGATGTCTGTATTATTCCCTTATTGGGGCTACTCTTTTAAGTAAGAACTAAAACGCAAGAGAAAAGTGTTAAGGTTCACTCTATATGCCCAGCAGGAAATTTGTGATGGATCTTGCTCCTTCAAGATCCACAAATCTATTTTTTAAAAATTTCTTATCATAATAGAGGCAGCCATTATGGGGGACGTATGACTTTTTTACCAAGCCAATAAATACTGTTTGAGAAAAGGACACACTTTAATAAGCCCCTTTGAGTACTCAAAAGCTTATATAATTAGGTAATTTGCCGGTTTTATGGAGGTCCGTTAAGAAAAATAAAATAGTGAAATAACCTCCTAGTAGTATGATTATAAATCAGTGTCCGTCCCAGCCATTGCATATTTCCCGTGATGTGAGTTATATTCTTGGTGTCTCCTTCAAAACGAAAGTAATTTTGGTCAGGAAGGATTATGATAAAGAAATTCTTTCAAACTGAAATCAAGAGACTATTCTAAAGTTATATACCTTGAAATGTCCTTCTCTGTCTAGCAATTGTTTTAAATGTGGCAGGTGGATTGATCAGTCGGGTGATCCTTACTGAATTTGGTCAAATAATTAAATTCATGCACATCTACAGCCATTTGAATGTAAGAGCTGTGTTACTCTTTGCTGACCACTCAGCTGACATTGTAACTATTTTTGCAACATCTCATTGTTACAACACAAGAAATGACATTATTTTGTTAAAAAACCCAACAAAACAAAATGAATTTAAACTGAGTTAAAATATTCCATGCAGGAAAATGGGAGAAGTCAGCTCATAAGAAGGAAAAACAATGTATTTTCCTACAGGTCCAAATTTGTTTTAACAGCCAGCTAAATTCTATCTGGCTGTGAACTTTTGAAGCACCAGTTGCTACTGCATTAATACCTAAGGATGGGCAGAAAGTTTCACCATTCCTAGCAAGGTGCACCCACACGTGAGCTTCAACAACAATGGAAAAAGGTCCTGTTTGAAGGAAGCTGGGTTTGACCTCCTCCTTCCTAACTACCTTTCATAAATTTGTAGTAGAGTAGCAAGACCCACAGTTGGCTTTAGCCAGACATAAGATACCACTTTACTTACAGTAGAGCTAGACCAAATTAATCCAACACCTGCCATGCTGGGAAACTGCCTCCCAGAAATGGCTCAGAAAATATCACCTTAGCAAGGCTGTCTTCAAAGAGATGTGTTGTTTGCTAGAGAAAGAGGGTTTGCCTAGGTGAAATGCTAAGGAACAGGTCAGTTCCCAGGCAGGACTATGCTGAAGCAGATCCTGAGGCAGAGTGATGACCTGCAGCTCTTTGATGTAATGATGGGCTGGATGACTTTCCTACAAAGCCAAGTCTCCTTGATCTAGGCTGTCATGCCATCATTCAGGCAGGAAGGCTACAGAGAGCTCTGAATAAGTTAGCTGGGCTACCCAAAGAAGTATAGTCACAGTAGCATGGTCTTCTGCTAGAGGTGCACATGAAAATACCTTCAGACAGTGTGGTCCTAAGCAAACCTTCCAGTGACTCCTGCCATACATCCGGGGTATGACAACGTGTGGATTTCTATAAAAGTTCCGTTGCTCTTGAGAACAGGAGAAGAAGAAATGTTGAGAAATGACAGAGAGGAAGAAAAGTACTTACATTATGCTATTGAGGGGTTTTTTGCCTGTTTGCTTCTCTTTAGAACCTTTTTTTAAAAAAAAAAGAACTATTAAAGCATTCACATTTTAAAACTTGGCCCGGATTAGGGTTACTAAAGTGAGACACGTCTCTGGCTCTTCCTAGGGAAAGCAATTTAAACTTGGCGGAGTTGTCTGAGAAATGCGTTTGTATCTGTTCAAATATAAAGGTCATCAGCTAACATTTTTAGAGCCTGTTCCTCTGGTTCATCTGAGGCTATAAGCAAGACCACAGCACACGAGCCTGCAATCCAGCCAAGTATGGTCCAGGCTGGCACCGTAGGGACAGAGCAAGGCTTTTCTGGCTGCTAGGATAATCAACAGGGAAGAAGTGGTCTCCTAGCTGGAGTTCTGGCAACATGGATTAGGAAAAATAAAACCTGTCTTGAATGCAGAGAAATAAAAACCACTGTGAGTTTTACAGTCAGGGCTACAAGGTGGGAAGAGATAGAAAGGTCAGGTGAAAGAGGACGGGAAGGGACAAGTAGGAGAGTTGTTAAAAACAGCTAGGGCAGTAGTGGGGCAGGAGTGAGAAGAAATGGAAAGGAAAAGATTATGATGTGAGAGGGTAGTATCCAGGTATCAAGAGATGATACTCACACCGTGCTGAGTGATTCACACAGCAGCTTTCAATGTTGGGAAATCTTTAGACATATTTTGCGAGGAAGCAGAGATGATTGTGACTCAGAGTCAGCCCATGGCAGTTTTTCCTTAGGAAAAAAAACGGTCTTTTACGTCCTCTGATCATTTCAATGTGAGCAGAAACTCAGCACCTGATCTGATCACTTCAAATTTTGTTCCTTTCTGTGTGTATGTACTGCCATGAGTGCCATGAGATCATTATATCCAGTTGGCTGAATATAATCTGACCGAGATTTAATGTTGTATAAGGATAGATTACCAATTATCTGTCTTCCTTTGGTCATTTCTCAGGCCCACAGGGACAATTTATGGAAAATAATGATATTTTATCGGGTGAGTGCAGTTGTAAGGGCACAGATCCATTCATCCTTGGATTTTGTGCCAGTTTTCATGTAGATGCATCCTTCTGTTCTGCTTACAATCTCAACCTCTGTGAACTCTTAGAACTCTCTGCTCCAGTGGAGCAAGGAACTTTTTGAAGTGCACAGCATAGTGTCTGATTAAGTTACTCTGGCATGTATTTCACACTTTTGGCAGACTCCCGCAGTTCAGCAATAGGAACAAAGTGATCTGTTTTCATAAATATCAAGTGATTATTTCTGAAGAAGAAAAGAGGGAGATATCTTTGGCTGACTAAGGCTTTGACACACTATTGCTTAGATAAAACAACAAATATTCTCATGATCTCTCAGTGCTGTTGCCCTTTAGATACTATCAAGTAGCAGAGGTAATCATGAAGCACTGTGAGATCTGCACATTTGTCATCACCACAATCCATCTAGCCAAGTTGAACTTTAATCCCCATACAAGTAGTCCTGTCCTCTAATCCCCATGAAAGTACAAATCTGGACCAAATTTAATTATGGTTTCAACTGCAATAGCTGGCCTGGTGCTGAGTCCATCAGAGCCTCTCTCTGACCAAAATAGCACTAAGTTCCCATTCCCAGGCAGTTCCTGGCCACACATAGTCCTCAAATTTTCTTCTCATTTCTGGTGGACATTTGTCTGGTCTGTCCTTAACAATTGCTGCTTATTGAGACTCCTGGTATGTTCCAATGCTTCACTGACTTTCCCTAACGTCTAAGCTGCATTTTCTATACACCTGTTCAGGCCTATTGCTTCTTACTGTGTTTCCAGTACACAAGGAGAATGTTTCACTCCTTTCTTCTTTGCAGGAGCTTTTTTATACAGTTGTGGACTGTTATAACGTTTTCCACTGGTTTTCTCTCAGTTATTTTAAAAAGTCCTGAGTCCTTCAATCTTTCTTCATGTCACAATTCCTAGATCCACAGTTGTTTTTCTTTGGGTTGCTTCCACTTTGTCCTTTATAGATGGCTGAGTTCAGCTGGACAGAGCGTCATTTAAGTTCCTACGAATGCCATGAGAAGGGGAATGATTACCTCAGGTGTCTCCAACAACATGCCCATTCCCACAACACATTTTAACCTTTGCCTTTTTCACAATAGCCTGACATCATTGGCTAATGCTCAGTTTGCCACCTATCAGCATGCCCTCTCCTATCCAGCCCACTTTTCAGCTTGTCTTTTACATTTGGTCTTAGTTGAGTGTAGTATTTTGCCATTGTCTTTATTGAATTAAATCAACTGTTTAAAAATGATCAGACAAGTATTTCAAGACTATTCTAAACTCTGGCCTTCATTCTTGGTGTGCTCAGCATCTCTCAGAGCTGTGTCAGCCACAAACATTGCAAATATTTTTTCTCCCAGGGACATAATCTTAATGAAAAAACTCCTGAGTAGTACCAGAAAAGTCTTTTGCAGAACCTCCCTCAAAAGATCTTTCTAGTTTGATAGTAAACAATTTAAAACTATTCCTTGATACAATTTTTCCATCAGTTTTGCAGCCACTTAACATCCTCTAAACCAGGAAACCCCAAGTTACTTATAAAGTTGACATACAAGACAGAGCAAAAATCTGAGGACAGGACATCGTCTGCTCCCACCATCCCTGTCCTATAATATATCCAATTTATGTCAATTCCTTCACTCAACAAACCTATTTCAAGAAAATAGAGTTACCTAAGTTATACACAGAAACGAGTTGTGTCTCCTGCTGTTACAGATAGACAGGACTCTGAGTCAAAGAGGCTGTTATGAGTATTACTGTTTAGACAAGAAGTCTATCAGGCTGTACATCCTGCACTCCACTAACTTGGCTGTGCAGTGTCTGAGGACAAACTGTGAGTTTGTAGGGGATGGTACCGATTTCAGCAGGGATCTGTACAAATTTCCTTTGCTCTATCAGCTCCACTTTACCTTCTTTGGCGATGAAAGAGAAAAGTACTTTAAAAACAAACCCTCATCTTTCCAATGAATATGCCCAAACTGACAAGGGATGGTGAGAAAGCTGTTAGTATCTGGTTCATCTGGCTCTTGTTTCAGTTGCCTTTGGTTATGGGCAGTTGATCAATCTTTCCCTTTGTTTAGTTCAGCTCTCATTCTCATCTCCTTTCTGCAACATGAACAAAAAGGAAAAATTAAGCGGCTAGCTAATAGTAAATGAAAATAAAAGAGTATTTTAATTAAGAATATTTCAAACCTATTTGGTGTTTATACCAAAATTGAAAAATTTGAGAAACAAATATGCTGGTACAAATGTATACTGAGTGTAACTTGCTGATGGATTATGACTTGCTGAGGCAGCTTGTTAGTGCACCAAACCAAACAATTCTGTTCTTGGTGTCCCTTTAGAAAATGCATAATAATTGATGTACAGTGTTTTGTTCCTATATCTGCAAAACCAGTAGAAAAGATAGATGTTTTTCATGATTCAGTGCCTCTTTACCAGAAGAATTCTTCTTTGTTGGTTCTGTCTAGATACTGGTAGTCACTGGGAGATCCTAGATTTTCTAGTGACATTTTCAGAAATAACGGAAGAAAAGCAAGAGGAGTAACGAAATAATTTATAAACAAAATTGCAAAACACTTTTGAAACCTGGCTGCTGTTGCAGTGAGTTTAGAAGAGCAAAAATTTTGCCTTGGAGTCAAGCCTGCACAATTCTTCTCTACTAATTAAAACCAAATACCCTTTTTAAGGTCCTATTCCTTTCCTTTTTCTTCATTTGTTTTCCAACTACTTATATTTTATTAAATATAGCACATCTAAT
Organism: Oreocharis arfaki; assembly: GCA_013398015.1. NCBI lineage: Eukaryota > Metazoa > Chordata > Aves > Passeriformes > Paramythiidae > Oreocharis > Oreocharis arfaki. The sequence continues at coordinate 43,572 of VZRR01008732.1, read as the reverse complement.
AATATCTGTATGCAATGTGAAGAGAACTAAGTTTTATCCCTAAACTGTATTTATCCTTCTTACTTTGCTAACTGCATAGCATGCTTAAAATTCATATCAATCAATGAGGCATTACTGACTAGTTCTGAATGGTCAGAATGACTAGTTCAGGTGTTTATAATGTTGGAACTGAGTGCTACATAGCTCAGACTCCTTAAATTTATCCAAGGTTAAATGCACCATGGTTTTGGTTTTTTTTTCAGCAATCATTGACAGTGATATAGAAGCAGCATTCTATTTTTAGCCTTTCCCATCAGATACATGTGCTTCTGAAAAAATTTTTTTCTATAACCCCCCCCTTTATTCAAATGCAGTTGCAAGCAACTGAGCTTTTCTGACCCATCGCCAAGGTTTCAATCTGAAATCTGTATTCAGCTGTGTGGCCACAAGTCAAGTGCAGTTGCTGATTCCTTTGACTGTTCTGCAAGTGCTGTCATCCGTGATGTCAGCCTTCCTGGCACTCCGGAGCTTTACTCATAAATACTGGTGTTAAGCAGCTGCTAATCTATTCTAGGGAGTTTATCATCTTTGAGATGTTCAGTTCGTATAAAATGTTAGATGAGTCATGAGACATTATGAAACCCTGAAGGTATCACGCTGGATTAGAGCAGAGGTCCTTCACAGTCAGAACTCTGTCCTGGCAGAAGCCAATGTCAGATCATCCAAAACAAAATGCAATAAATGATGGTCAATTGTCCTCAGCAGCAGCTACTTTCTGCCTCTCTTCAATGGAATATAACTTAAATGAAATAAAAAAATTAATATTAATTCCAAACCTTTTTCTTCTCTTTATTAAAGAACCTGCCTTTGTCTGTAATTTCTGATTATCTTCCTTCTCTCAGTCCTACCAAGCTCCTTACTTCAGTGTTTTTTCTATATTACATTTAACAGAAATTTCATTGCATTCAAACTAAATTCCTTTCAGTATTACGACAACTGTTGATCACAGCTATTCAGCTCTCTTAAATAAATTATTTTCTAGTATTGTGTGTTATTTTTTAACTCAAATAAGTTTATTCTTAATAATCTTCAGTACAAGTTCAGCAGCCTCCATGGTTCAGTATGGCAGTGTCTTACATGGCTCTTCTCATTTTGCCACTGAATCCTACTGTATTTCTGTTGTCTTTGCATTAAATCAGTGCTGCCCAGGCTTTCTCTTTTCCATTGCCCTTCTTCTCTAAAACTCCTTGAAACCCAATTATGGTGCACTCTGTCTCAGGGTTTCCTCAGTCCTCTTCCCATCCCCTGATCAGATGTGTGCCTCTATCTCTTGCCCAAGAAAGATGAGGTTGCTCCTGCCAGAAGTCTTCATCCAGCCCTGGAACTGATGCTAAGAGACCACACAGAAAGACTGTCCCTACAAACAGGCTTCAGGTTGCATGAATCTTGGAAGTGAAACACAAACATCCCAAGAATTGTAAATTAAGCCAATTTTTTTAGACAGAATCCTCAGAAATGAACCTGACATGGCAGCTTTAGTATAGTTTTGCACAGCTGAATCATAAGACTTCCAATAATATATCTTTCTTGTTCCTTAAATTGTAGCCATCGAAAGTTTGTCCAAAGATCTTTGGAGGAACATGGAAGTAGGGTATTTTGCATGTGGAAAAATATTGCTCTCTTGGAAAGGAGAGCTCATTCCAACTTTTGGTCATCACTAGATAAATAAATCTGCATGATTAAAATAAAAAGGTAGTTCTCTTGCTCCCCTCACTGACTCTGTTCAATGGTTTAAGACGAGCTTACGAACTGGGCCACAGTCCAGCAAGTGATTGCAGTTATCTGATGGTTTCACACTGTCCCAGTGATGCAGGAATGAGGAACATTCCTGCCCCTGCCAGGAGGATGTGCCCTGCAGCTGGGGTCACCCAGTGGCACACACAGCCACTGCACACCCCTTGCACTGGCGGCTCCTCAGGCAGCTGTAGCTGGAGAGGACAGCTCCAGAAAATGAGCTCAGCTCCTGAGCTCATGGCTTCCTTATATCAGGAGATGGGACACAACAGCAATACAGGAGATGAGATCTGCTGTCTGTCCTATACCTGCAGGGGTATTGCCAGAGGCTTAATGGGCAGTCTGTAATTCCTGCCTGTGCTGGTGTGTCACCCGGTCGTAGCCCAGATTTTGCTCCTGGGTCTGTGACAGAGCATGTCTCACTGTGCAGACCCTAACAAAAGGGACACGGTCCACCCTGCATAGTACAAATGGCCGCTAATAACCTACTTCTTGTCTAAATATTCCTGGCTGATGGCCTTCTCAGACTGTTGCAGAGTACGTAGGGAAGGGAAGGGCAAAGCATCTCAGGGTTGGATGTTTGAGGAGAGGAATATGACAGGTGAGGAGGTTCTACCTGCACTGTGATGCTAGGGCATCTGTAGAAACCATGATGAAGGAGGGTTAAAATGCTTCATTTCACTTTTGAAAGTATTTTGGAGTATTTTGTTTTGCTTTCCCTTTGAACTGATAGCAAATTAGCCTGCTGCTTGGAACTGAACATTTACCCATTATATTTCTTTAAACCCAGCCTGGGATAACTGAAATTTTTTAATTTGCCACAGGAAAACTAGGTGCCAGATTGTGTCCTGGTGTGGACTTGACAGTTTTCTCCTATAAATATTCAATGAGAATTAGTGTAACACAACTCAAAAATTGTAAAAGTTTAAAATTACCTCAGAGTGCAATTCACAAATAACCTACAGGATGGGGCTCAGAAAGCATGCGCAGACTTCAGCAGCAGATGTCTTCGGGACATGTAATTTGACATCCATCACTCTCCAGAATAATTAGAGGCTTTGTGTAAGGCATGGCAGCCACCCCAAATAAAAGTCCATCATGACTGTGAACAGCTTGAGCCTTTGTCCAAGTGGTCAGGTATGCCGAGGGTGCCAGCAGCCCCCTGGTAATGTGATTCCCGTGAAAACCTATGGCAAAGACTCCTATGATGTTAATTGTTGGTGCAAATAGAACTGGTCTGTGTAATCCCCCCAGGTTTGGACACCAATCTTGTCAATCTGTGCACAAGACAGATTGAAAGTAAATCCATGGTTTGATAGCAGGCACATCCTTTCACGCCTGACTGGTCTCTAGTTAGTGTACCACAGATCACATAGTTTTTCTTATCACCTGAGACACATGTATTTGTACAAATGAGAAAATGAAAATACCCCCATAAGGAAGGAGGTGCAGCAGAGTCTAGAGAGCTGTCCTCTGACTTAGAGAGGTCTTTGTTTGAGAAGGTACCAATAGTGGGGTGAGAACTGTAGACAGCATCTCAGCAAGGAGTTTTCAGGGAGTGAGAAAAGGGACTGCAACATGGGCCCTCGATGGATCAGGGTGTCTCACCTACAGCATGACCTCTGCAGCAATTGCACAACACCCACCTGTCCGTGGAGTGTTTTTCAGTGTCAGCTCAGTGTACACACAGGCTGGGAGGGCCCTGAGGGCATCACCCTCACGGGAGAGCCTGGCTGCCTGCCCTGACCTGAGCCACCAGCCCTCTTCACCTTTCATATGTCTGGGTGGGACAAGCAAGGAACCAGAGCATGTGGAGCCCAGACTGTGGGGAAGTGGTTCTCAGGCACCGTTTGGCATGTTGGTTCATCCTCACCAGGGATTCAGGGCAGGCCCTGCCTCCCTTTTTCCAAGTAGAACCAAAAAATCCCTGCAGGGACTCAGAGCATTCCTGGTCAGAAGAAGTCCATAACTCTCTTCTGGAGGCTGCCCAGGGTCATAGAGGATGTGCCAGGGCATTCAGACGGTGCCCCAGCATGAGTAGGACAGAGCTGGGTTATGGCCAGCACCCGCCTTCAAGGAGAAAGGCACCACATCAGCCCTGCCCACCTTGCAATCTTTCTGATTCCTAGTCCTTTGTTCATCCTGGTTAGACCCAGAAGGCCTGGTGGCAGAGACATAGCTGGGCAGACACAGCAGGAGGCTGGTGACCCCTAGGCTTGGAGGGAGTCAGGTGCCCCGTTCTTGGCACCCTAGACCCAGTTGTCCCAGGTGTAAAATGCCCTGAGTTTCCAGAGTGAAAAACGAGCTGCTACTGTCTGACCTACTGCATCTATACCCTGGAGAGGAGAAGACACAGCAGGAGCATAAACATCTCTGACTGACAAGCTGTTGGAGGACTAACAGCCTACTCTTAGTGGACTATAGCAACATTTGTGAGAAGATTTCCACCTTATGTGGAAAGAAGAGCAAACCTATACTTTCCCTTGGTTTAGGTGAGGGTCTCCAGAGTTTTCAAGAAGCTGGACTAATACCTTTAAGATGAAATTTGATGCAATGTCAAATGATTTTCTCTTCAAAACCTGTTCTTTTGGAAAATGATGGGGAAGAAAATGAATAATTCATTATTCATTCATTAAAAAGAAGCTGTTGGCAATGGTCTAGTCAGATGCAGTGCCTTTGGCTGGTAAAGATAATTAAGGACTAATGAATTAGTCATCAATACTGCACTGAAAGTAAAAGGTCAAATTTGTCATTGGACTAAAACCAAAAGGCCAGATTTGTTCTGTTATTCTAAAATGGTGGTCTTCAGGCCCTCTTTGATTTTCACACTGAAAAATAGTTCCAGCAGAGTTGCAGACTCTTCCATGGAATATTTAAACCTATTAAAAACCACTGCTTTATCTCTGTTGCTTTTTCAGATCTCATCAGGAATAGTTTGTGCACCCTCAACTAGCCATGTAGTACAACCTGACAAGTGCTGTATTAGAATAAATACTCAGGGCATTGCTCTGATACAGAGAACTGAATCTGGAGTCTGGTTTTACAGACCCACGGAGATATCCTTTGGGAATATGTTCCACAACAAAGATTCTTGGATGAAATCCTGTCTTAGATTGTCCAAACTGCTATGAGGCAGGACTACAGCGATACCAGGATTTTACCGCGTCAACAACTAAACAAAGCTGGTGCCTCCTGGCTCCCCTGCCATTGTACTTTAATTTTGCATGCAGATTCTTTCTGTACTGCATCCACTCCATGGCAGAGAGGTCTGTGGCCTCCTGTCACTGCAGGATAAGCCAACTTTCAAGGGTCTATAACCTCTATACTGCAACAGCAGCATCCGGAAACAGCATGGAAACAATCAGCTTTTCTGGGACCCAAGAAACTTCTGTTTGCATCAGCCATAAAAACTCAGTGACTCTTAAACCTAACTAGTTTTGACAAAATATAAAGCAGTGCCAGTCCTACTCGAATCTGCTGTATAAATTCACCTCCTAAACTCACTTTGTGTGGTTTGCATCATTCCCTCTTCTATACAATTTGCTGTCTCTGAGCCTGTATTTGCAAGTTTCACACTTTTTCTCATAACTGCTCAGGTCCAATTTGTCAGTGTGATTTCAACAGCAGATCAGAATGCTAAAGCTGGCCTCATCTAGAATGACTCCAGCAACACCTTCCTAAAGGGCAAAACCAGTGATTATTGGTAACATTACTCCAAAAAGCATTCATTTCCATTCTGTAATAAATACGACAAATGTGAGAACACTATCTGAAGAATATTTTCCATACCTCTTACGTTTCTCTATATTTAGAAATATTCAGCACTTCTGCATCACAGCTGCCTTAATTGCTGGAAATCTGTCTTACCTTGCTTTGGAAAGCAGTGAATACATTAACATGTTGCTGCTTGTACTCTGCTTACTCACTTACAGACACAGCATGATTTAATCTAGATTTATAATATTATGACATTTTATGCCTCAGCTTGCTTAAGTTGACGCTGGCAACATGGGATGTGAATTACTTATTAGCAATGCTTATGTACTGCTATGATGAGCACCATCCAAAGCCCAAGAGGGCAAAAGAAACAAATTAGGAGTGTAGATTTTACCATTTACAGAACCTAATTGGCCAGGTAAGGAAATACTAAACACAAATACAACTTCTTTGTTTTATTCTCCCAGGGATGATATGTGTCCAAAGTGTCAAGAGGGATACTCCCACCTGAAGTAAACATACATAAAAATTAAAACTGTACAAGCACCAACTATTTGCTCACATGGATGTTAATGCTACTGTTAGCAGAGGTTTTGTCTAAGAAAGACCTAGGTGCTGTAGCTGCATGGAAATCTCGGTGTTTAGCATATTAAACTTAGGGCTTTAGCTCTTCTTGTTTGAAAGCATGGAGGGGAGGCCGGGACTGGAGGCAAAGCAGCTCCCCAAGCAGGCAAAACCATTGCTCTGCCTCTACGTCCAAGTGCCCAAGCAGAGCAGGACAGAGCTTCTGTGTGTTAGAGATGCACAGGGGTCTCTTTCTGAGTGATGTGGGAGAGGCTGGGAAAGGGATTTGTATCTTAGGCTGTATGCTGCAGGGATGAGGGAGTCAGAGGGGTCTCAACACTACCTTCTTCTCCATCTGCCACCATGGGTTCAAGCCCTCAGGGGTCGGTCTTGTAGTGGCATCAGGAATGTGTTCTCCATAACAGAGCTCCTCTACTATGCTTACAGCATAGTAAAGCTCATTTGGAGAATCAGTATTGCAATCGGTACTGCCCCTCACAAACATCAGTGACGTCTGAACATCATCGTGCCCGTGTCCCTCCACAGCAACCAATCTTCACTTGGCCCACTGGAGCATTAAATCAAGTCTTAAATGAAAATGCTGTTTGTGGGCACGAATTCCTCATTTTCACCAACAAGCGTGGAGAAAGATACAGAGATATTCTCAAAGCATCAGTGAATCTGGATGAGCTTACTAATTTCCCACCTTGTGTGCAGCCCTGAAGGACCAGAAAAAGACACATATCTGTAGTACTTCATGTTCCCATTAATAGCTGATCTTACGTTGTTGCAGTTCTTTTCAATTTTTTTGTATTTATTGACCTATTTTCTACTTTGTGCTTTGTTCAAGTTTTTTTCCCTACAGCAGAGAAATTGCAAATACAATGTTATCATGAGCAATGTGCTGACTCTGTTTTCTTATCTACCTTAGGACATTTATTTACCCTTTCTTCACTAGAGGCAGACCTTTCCCACTGCAATTGCTTTTCTTTGGCATGTTATTCTGTATCTATAATGGCTTCCTCCAGGGGTACTACCTGATTTACTGCGCTGAATATCCAAACGATTGGTGCACCGACATCAGATTTACATCAGGTAATTACAGCTGCAGGATTCCCAAGATCTAATCTCCAAGCAATTTGTAAGCATTTTGAATTATGTCCTAATCTTCAGTGAACATGTGAGTCAAATATGTTGTGATGGAAATCAGCATAAGACCTGCCTGCTGGCCCAGATAAAACAAGTAAATATGCAGTAACCTTTTTTTTTTTCTTTCTGCTAGTCAGCCACTTTTGAAGGTACATGATGTTAGATGTTAGGCTCAAATCATGAGCCTTGTTTTACTGACACCACTCCGGAGCCTCCAGCTGCTATGGGCCTTGGAGATGCAATCTCAGGCCTCAGGTGCATGGGGGTGTGCCCTTGCTCAGCCAGAAGTGTGCACCCTGCAGTGGCAGTGTGCGAGAGCAAGCTGTGGCTTTCTCTTCCCTGCCAGGGAGCTTTGCACTTGATGCAGTGGGAGTGAAAAGGAGGGCAAAACCCCAGCATGAATGAGGCTTTAGGGACAAAGAGCTCTTTTTTCTCCTGTAAGGCACAGGGGAAGATTAGAGATCACGCACAGTCTGGTTGTATGTTAATACGATTCCTTTATATTCTGTAACTTAATAGCCTAGCTGAATTTCACCCTGTAAAATCCCTCAGAGGATAACTGCACAAGAGCAGTTAGACGGCATTACAGATTTTGTACTGTACAGAGAGTGTTTTTTAAATGTAAACATAGAAATGAGGATTAATGTGGAGGTCTGAGGAAATGTTTTGGATACGACAATACAGACTAACCAAGGTGCTGTCTGTACCCTGTTTCAGACCATGGATGCAAGTTCAGTCTTTTCAGACAGCATCACATATCAAAAATTCTGGACATTGTTTAGTAAGACCTCCCATACCCAACAAAGAAAATACCCCATCACTTAATTCGCATGATAAATAAAGTATATATTTAACGTGAAAAAAAAGAAAAAGAAAATCAGCACTAGCGGTACTTTAAATATTAAAGAGAAAATTAACAGTATATTCTTCCTCTACAGACTCTTCCCAACTTTCTATTGCTACTGGAAGTGTTGAGGTTTTATCAGCATTTAGTCTTTTATCTACACATTGTGGTGCACACACAGTTTCCTTCCTTGCTTCCCTGTCATTGTCAGAGGTGGTTTTCTCAGTCTCCAACGTAGCATGAAATGTAGGGCATGTCACCTGCAGAGTTTCTCAATCAAATGCCTCCAGGTTTTCTGTTAAGTGGAATCTGGTCGATGGATCACTCCGGCCAGATAACGTCAGCATCCTTCAGCAAGTACCTGCTTTCCATCCACGCCCATAGCTCTGTCCAAGCAGCCTTACTGGCAGTGGACTGAGAGGTGCTGAGATTTAGGTTCCTTTCCTGGCCACAGAGAGGTGCTGGATAAGTTTGTGTCTCTGTGCTCCTCTTTCCCCAGCAGTAAAATGAGAGTACTGGTACCTGCCTACAGCTCAGTGGTTACTCTGCAGTAATGTCCACAGCTGTGGCTGGCTCTCATCAGACAGTAGTGTTCATGGGTACTTTGTGTCCCTCCTGAGTGTTCAATAGATGGTGACTACGGCCATCTGGGAAGTTCAGCTGAAAGTGCTCTGGTGTCACCAGTCACCTATGTTTCTCCTGTTCAGCAGCCTTCTTGATAGCAATGCATCTTTTGACTTCAAAAAGAATCCACCCACCTCACATTATGACCCCTATCTGTCTGTTGCAAAGACAAACCTCACACATGACCTTGGATATCTAGACAAAGCTGTCCTTCTAATCCATTTCTTGTTGGTTTCTCAGGCCTCCTCTTATTTCTGCTGGGAATGGGAATCAACATTCACAGTGATCTCCTGCTGCGCCAGCTGAGGAAACCCGGGGAAGTCACTTACAAGATTCCTCAAGGTATATTCTTATCCCCTACTTTCCTTCTGAAAGAAGTGGGGCAGCAGAATAGATGTTTTCTGACTGAATCCACAGGAAAGCGACAATAATGACAGAGAAGCTGGTCTTGCACAGGTAACTTGCTTCAGGTGCCCCTCTAAGCTGCAGGGACTGGTGTGAGCAGGCTGCAGACTGCCCAAGGGAAGCAGCGAGAGTATCTGGAAAACATGAACTGTGAGGAGAGGTTTTAGGAGATGGGCTGGTAATTCAGAGAAGATTGAAGTGGGACACAGGAAGAGGATTTTAACTTTGTAAAAGGCAGCTGCAAGGAAGGAAATAGTCTTCTCCTTGCCCAGAAAGAAGTATTAGTGGACTTCTTACTGTGCAAAAGCTGGATTCAAAGTGTAAGCTTTAGGGGAAGATAATAACACCAAGGATGCAAGGTGCTGAATTGTCTTTCCAGGAAATGTCTAGCTCTGTAGAGCAATATGGATGGGGATCCAATAATTTCTTGGGCTTGGTGGTATGTCTCTCCCAGAGTTTCTCACCTTCAATACTTACCTGCCTCTTGTAAATGTTGTGAAAAACTGAGATCCAGATTTTGCATTCCCCAAAGGCAGTGATGTTGCAAAATATTTCTAGGGCATAAGAAGAATTTACTAATGTTAATTATTATCATTTAAATCTAATAATTGGTCTTCATTTATTTTCCAAATGAAAATAAATTACTGTGAAAAGTGCTGGAAGCCTCTAAGTCAGAATCACCCTTGATTCTTGTATTCATACAAGAATTTTGAGCAAGATCCCCCTTTGGCATGGCTCCACTGGCTTCAGGGAAGTGTGTTCAGGTTGCTGCTATGGGCTCTTAATAAGAAAGGGAATGTATTCTGCTGCTGACTTAGTGTGAAAGAACCTCCCTTGTGCAGGAGATGACTGTAAAAATGAAATATTTTGTCTATTGCTGCAGGAGGACTGTTCACCTACGTTTCTGGAGCCAACTACTTTGGAGAAATTGTGGAATGGTTTGGTTTTGCCATTGCAACCTGGTCCCTACCAGCCTTCGCCTTTGCCTTTTTCACTCTTTGCTGCATTGGTCCACGTGCTTATCACCATCACAGGTATCAAACTGTTCCGTGCCATATGCTGCTCCTTCCTCTTGGAATGCAGTTTGCAAAATGCCAGGGGAGACCAGAGCCAGGGTTTGGGATAAAACGGAAATGTAATACAATGTACAGAAGGTGCATTGGCTTACTTGTGTAAGGCAGGCAGTCAGCTGGAGGCTCTGTCAAGTGGGCCTGGCCTGACAGCCATTTGATCCGACGTGAGTTGCATCACTGCTTCTGCCGTGGTAAAGCCTCTTTTTACTGAGCCTCGTAAACGTGAGCCTTTCCTAAGGTTTCCCTTGCAACCTCTGCAGTCCATTGGAGCAGATATACATAGCCCCCTGCTTCCTAAAATTTCTACTTTAGGCCTGTTAGAACCTCAACAGTATTATCAGTTAATTAAATAAGCAGGTGTAAATAGTTATGGAACTGCTCTTTTGCAGAGCAACACACTGAGATAACAAAGCAAGGCAGTTAGGAGCAGTTTTAAGATTTCCCAGCTGAGCTGTATTGAAACTGTGCAGTTTCCCTCTATGTATGCAGGTTCACTGTCTTGCTTATTTTCTTTCAGGTACTATCTCAAGACATTTACGGACTATCCAAAATCAAGGAAAGCCTTGATTCCTTTTGTTTTTTAATGATTGAAATACGGACTCTTTGTTTCGTTTTTATAGGATTTTTTTTTTCAATTCCTAGTTTTAATGCTAGGTCTGACTATAACTAATTGTATAGATGATTACCCAGGATTGTAACAGACAAGAAGGTAATTTGGAACAGAAGTTCTTGTTTTTATTTAGAGGGGAAATTGCAGATAGTTGTGGGCAAAAGGACTCCCCAAGAAACGTATTTGCTTCTCAGTTCAGTTCTGTCTCTGGAAAATAAATATGTAAATGCATTGACATCAGAGGAAAAAACATTGGCTAAATATTGTTGCAGAAAAGTAGAAAGTAAGCCCATTACTTTGGAGAAAGTCTTCAGCAGCCACTCCGATTTATAGCACTTCTGCAACTGCTTCCTCCTGCCTCCGTGCTGTAGCACGTGCCCTCGCTCTGCTGGCAGTGCCCTGTGTGTTGCCACACTTTAAACCAGAGAGGGGGTCTCATTTGCCCCCAAAAATTACTCAGCCCATCATTTTTCATCTAAAAGCCACCTTAACTCCCAGAAACACAATGTAACAAGAGGGAACTTGTGCTGGCACAAGGCTGGGAGCAGTGTGCCATGGCACAGAGGTGAGGCGAGGTACACGGAGATGGAAGCTGGCACTCGCAAGCACAATGTCTGTGTTCCTTCCTTGAGCAATACTTTCCTCACTGTCAGATGATTAATCTTCAGCCATCAGGGTTTGTTTTTTAAATGTACTTCGTTTAAGCAATTGCAGCTCCATTAGCATTTCTTTTCTCTTGCAAATCCAGATCTGTTTTTCAGAATAAAATTTTTTCCACTCAAAACCACTCAGCTGTTGTTCATAAAAAGATTTGAGACGGTGATGTATGACAAAAATCACAACAAATAAAAAGCTCTGTGTTGAAGAAAATGTTCTCTGACACTGGCAGTACATTTTGTCTATGGAGAAAATTTTCAGATACTCTTATTAGGAAATGATGCAGAGATATTACTGAATTTTTACAGAAAGACAGTATGCCCCTTCCTAATTTCAGGATAGCTAGGGATTTTCCAAGAAGAGTCATTAACCTCAATAGGAAGAGCTTTCCCCTTGAATGCTGACAGTTTTAGTCACCCTCTAGAGCATAAAATCCTGCTAAGAATTATGATGAGTAGCTGAAAAGAAGAAGACCAGACTGCACACATGAAACATACTACCTGCTGTTGGAGTAACCTGATTGATTGTATGCAATTTCCTCCAAAACACAATAAAATTCATGTGAAACACAGAGCTGTGTTAGCCTATAATTTACTGTTTGCAGAAATAAGTCTCTGTGACGTTGCTTACCAAGTTCTGCTCACACTGGCTTCCTCCTTCCGGACAAACCCTCCCTTCTTTGCTCATATCATTAGCTGTCTTCACCACCACAGAGCAGAGCAGCCAGCTGAAGCTGGGTCCCACCCTACAGTCCCTCTACAGCCCACAGGAGAGCCAGACCTTTGCCACATGTAGGCAAAGGTAAGGGAGGGAGAAAATAAGATGCAAGCAGAATTGTTGTTTCACGGGATGAGAGTTTCTACATTAGGACCACAAACGTGTTTTCCTTTGGTTACCTTATTTCAAGCAAGGCTGGAGGCAATGAGCATACCAGGTTGGAGGGTATGGCCTCTTCCCCAGGCAGTGGATGCTGAGTGCGAGCAGCAGCCTTGCTCCCCAGAGCTCTTTCCCTCAGCATATCCTCCTTGATGATTCCTCCTTGCAATTTTTCCCTCCAAAGCCTCACAACTGATGAGAGAGCAAATAGCCCATGAGTGTCAATGTTCCTTGCTGCTGTCTTCTCCATCTACTTCTGAGCCGGGGGAGAGCAGGGACCATGCTCTGCCTCACCCTTTTGACCAGAACAGGACTTGTGCAGACTTCCCTGTCCCCCCTACCTACCCCTCACATCCAAACACGACTATTTCCTGCATTTATTTTCTCTTACTTAATATGTGCTCCAGATAGACTGTCATTGCCACTGTCAGTCCCAGATACCACTGCATGGAGCTGGGGGTCAGAGTGGGAGCACTGGTGCTGGTCCAAGGTAGGAGACACCTGCCTGCAGGCTGGGGGGCCCCACGGCCTGGCACCCCTGCACTCGCAGGGTGCCTCCAGCGGCTGGCTGCCTTGCAGAAGTAACTCCATCCTGTCTGTCACGGGCCTTGGACTTGTTGCATGGAAAAAGGTTGGTTGCAAGCAGGAAAGGAGCACAGTTTCCTTCTGCCCAGTCTTGTGGCATTTTTGGACAGCAGGAGCAAGATACATGTGCTTTAAACCCCCTACAAGCAATGACTGCAGTTAATCGTCATGGAGAGGAGACACAGGCTCTCTCCATGTAGAGGTCCCCTGTGGGAGTGCACCAGGGCAGCATACCTCCTGAGAAATTTCTTTCATAATCACTCACTTTTATAAGGAAAAATAGATTCCCCAAGTCTGTGGGAGAAAAAAATGCAGACATTTTCATATCCTTCTGCTCAAGCCTCTGGAAGTTATGTACACATATGATTTCAGAGCTGACTGTGGAATATTTTGCAAAGCAGCACTTCTCTGACTGTCTTTGCAATGTCCTTTTGTTTTGCCAAAACCCAATAGACATGTCCTCTGATGTTAAGCATTTTAAGAAATAGCTCATTCCTTTTCTCCCCCTTTTGCAATGCTGTTTCTCTGTTTGGTTTCCTTCCATCATTCACATCATAGTCTTCATTAATCTTCAAGGAACATCTATGTCTGGGTGTTGTTCACCTGGAGAGAGCCTCCCTCAGAACAGCTATTAGTGCTGCTGCTCTGCCAGAAAGACCTCTCTTACGGAGAGCTGATAACCCAGCCTTCTTCTCTGCCGGCAGTCTGCTGGGAAAATGAATCCTTTATCCCCAGGAGTCTTGTTAATTTAATTATTTTTGTACCGTTTGAGTGTTTTTTTCAAAAGCTGACTTCCTGCAAACATGATCTATACTGCTGTGGTAATACACAAATGGTTTAACCATGCAACTGACAGTTCCTGCTGCAGAACGTGTTTTCTGCACCTAAGAGATCAGACAGACCACTCATGGACTCCAGAATTTAGATACCTAATCTCTTCTGACAACCAAACCCAGAATTAAATGCTGTTCACTGGGAGGCAAAGTGGAGAACAATAGCACTTGCCAGCCCTCATTCCCATCTCAGCACGCCACACACACTTCAGCCTTTGCCTGGCTTTAGTCCATGCTTCAGATAAGACGTCACTCAAGACAATAGAAACTGGTTCCAGGCAATGTAGGGCACTGGTAGCTGTTGTTTTAAATGATGTATTTTATGTAATATATTTACGCAAAATGCATCCCCCCCCAATTTTGGCGCTTGAGTGACTGTCTTTAGGACAAGCACTCATCTGAGAGCTGCATTCCTGCTCCCACTACTCTCCTGGAATAGAGCCTCTTATGCTTGGGCAGAAGCTCTGAATAATTGTGCAGAAATATCAAACCGTGGTGTATCCTGAAACAACAACTACTGAGGAACTCTCCCTATGTGGGCAGAGCACACTAATGGCTTAGGATCAAGAATATCTGTTTTGTACTGTTGACTGTGTCACTGATTGACTGATTGCCTTCCCTTCCCTTCCCTTCCCTTCCCTTCCCTTCCCTTCCCCCTTATGAACCCACTGAACCTTATGATCACCTGCTGACAGTAGAGGGTTTGTCTGCTTATATTTGATTTTCTTGCCCAATTAACAAAATCCTTTTTAATGCAAATCATCACAGGGTCTCATTTAAATCCAAGCATAGTTCTGGAAGCCTCATATCCTCTCTTCTGCTACCTCTGGGTCCTCCTGAACAGGTCTAATTTCTCAGAGCAGGCATTACTAGAGATGTCTCCTGTCAGACTCAAATACCACTGTCCCTGTGTGAGTAATGTGATCTAGGAAACACAAACATCCGACTCCAGTTCAGAGCCAGGGCCTGCCGGCTCCTCACGAGTAGTACCCTGCTCTGCGAGTAAAGCCACTGAGGGGCCACTGAGCTGCTTGGGAACATACCATTATTCACCTCAAAAAGAGGCAGCAAGTTTGATCTCTGCAGGAGCAAAGTTGGGAGGCAGACATCAAGAAGTGCCTAATAGCAACACCTGGAAATGTAAAGGAAGATAATTGAATCTGGTTCTGGTCTGTCACCACAAGTTACAGCTCCCTTTCCAACAAACCTAACTTTAGTACTCTAAGTGTAAAAGGTAAAAGACACAGTTTCAGAAGTTCTTTATCACAGAATGGTTTTCGTTGGAAGGGACCTTAAAAATCATTTAGTTCCAGCCCCCTGGCCATGAGCAGAGACACTTTCCAGTAGACCAGGATGCTGAAGTTAGTTCCTCTGCACCTTAAGAGAAGAGACTGATCTTAACTGATTCAGTGTTTGGAATAATCCCGCAAGCATGCTTTTCAGGTAGGTGTCAAGGCCTCCCCTCTCCAGATATTAGCTCCTCCAGGCAGTCATTTACAACACTCAGGCTGGAAGGCTACAATCTCACAGAGGAGACAAGGATGCTAGAAGTACATCCCTGTAAGCCCACATCCATTCATTTAATGGCACATGCATTGCAAATGATCAGGCAGGAAACAGCTATGTCTGGGTCCTCTGACCAGCAGTGTCATTCCCAGAACCTGAGTTACCCCATTTGAACCCTTCTCATATCAGCTCCAGCATCACAGGCACCTGATAGGTTGCTTTCCAGTTTACTTGCCTATTTTTGCCCAGTTTGCCATGTAAGATTACACACAGTATTGTCCCAGCCACACTTCCCTATGACACCAAATACACTGTATTGAATATCCCCCTGCCCTGTGGTGTTGCTGCCATAAGGAAACCCCTTACACTGTATGTGGATATGTTGCATTTTTATGCTATGTGGTAAAAGAGAAGGCGGCTGCTGAGGGGTTCATTTCAATGAGATCACAACAGTCTTGCCTGGGCCTGAACTGAAATCTGTGTGGGATGAGTTTGTTCCACCTGAGTAGTGAGAAGGGAAACAGCTCCATGAGCCCCCTGTGGCCCCATTCTGTGCCCACCAGACCTTGGGAGCTGGCCATGAGCTCCCTGTGCCCACAGGGCACTGGGCATCACACCTGTGAAGGGGAACTCGGCTTTCTGGCAACCTTGGGAGAGTCCTCCTCTGCATCCATATCCATCTTCATCTTTCTCATCCTCAATCCTCCCTGAGAGGGGCCTGCCACACCTGGGGATGCTACATCACAGCAAAGCCCTCCTTGCCCAGCACAGTCAGGTAAATGCCTGCAGACCTGAGTGAATCTGTTTTCTGTCATGGAAAGTCTCAACCAACTCACATCTCCCCAGCAAGATAGCAGCTCACCGATGATTTGGAAATCAGTCTCTGCCAAAATAGTATCTCTGCCATTTGACCAGGAAATCTGTGTTTCAGATCTCTGCAGGAACAGAACCCTGTCCTTTCACCAATTAGAAACTTGGAAGGCATTCAAGTAGAGGAAATCAAGAAAATTATGTTCACGGTGGATGTTCTAGAGGTGGGGGAAGCTGGCTCTGGCAGGCCTACAGGCAATTTTAAAATACCAGCAAATATCACTCTTGGGATAAAAAGCTGGAATTAAAGTACATTTGCATCAATGGAGTCCCCTGATCTGAATCCTTTCTTCCCTCTGCTGGTAATTTATATCTGGTAGTAAATAGGAAAATGGGTATATCAGCACTGAATGTATAAATTCTGCCTTCTGCACAGTGGCATGAAACTTTACCCTTGCACATCCTGGCAGGCTTGTATACTGAGAAATATTTCTAGGGATGGTAACTGAGCTATGCCAGGCAGTCCTCTTACATGTGATACAACTTTGGCTTTGCGGCCAGCAAGCCAGGGCCTGATCCCAAAGGGCTACAAGCAGATCTGCAGATAAAGTAATAAACAGAAAAATGGGGACTCACAAAACTGAGCTGGATACCCTAGAGCTATGCTAACACTGGGCTGAACTCGGGCTTGGCAACTGGCACTTTGCAGCATGTCAAACGGTGAAAGTCTCCCTGACTTCAGCATGGATCTGGTTTCACATGTGTTTTCTCTGTTCAGATGTACTAATGGCCTGTAGCCAGTGATTTTCAGCTCTGTTTCTGCCCAGCATGTGTTAACCCTGGCAACTCAGGCAAGCTTTTTTTCATAAAACAATATTGCAGTTTTCCCTCAATTCTGCCGAGATGCTTTTTCACAGGCATTTAAGAATTTCTTCTCTCCCTCGGTCTTGGGCTCTTAAACACCACCTACAAGGAGGGATAGGTTACACTGAGTTTGTATACCAATGCCTTCCCCTTCTTTTCCAGTCTGGTTCAGCCACCAGCTCAAGTAGAGACTGCCATTCCTGCAGCCCAGCTGAGAGTATCTGTCCTTCTGCCAGGATAGAGGCCAACCCAAAAGAGCTCTCCCTCAGCATCTCACAATGGCAAAACCTTGCACCATTTGATTAACTTACGGTTTGCTTTGCTTGTTTGGTTTTTTGGGATTTTTTTGTTCGTGTGCCAAGAAGAACCTCCTTGAAGAGTTTCCTCTCCTTCAGTCCCCTCCAAGGTTTCTGAAGTCTTCTGAACTGTGTAGCATGCTGTTTCGGTCTGTGTCAGCAAGTTCAGTGTCACCCTTCAGACTCTACTTGAACTGGCAGTCCCTGAGCCATGCCTTGGCTCTGTGGGGTTGATGCCCTTCCACCTCTTACTTTTCCTCTTCTCCTAGGCTTTTTCTTTGTATTTTTTAAACTGGATATGAGCATTTGAGGCTCTGGGTTCTATATGATTCTGCAGTTGAGATTTTGCCACCCAGGGAGATGCAAGCCTGTACCTTGAATACTTTCACTACGCACCTACCCAGCATGAAGCCTAAACTCTCCGGTGGCAAAGAGAAGCCAGTAGAGGAAACAAAATGGAGTTTCTCACCGTAAAAGCAAATGAATTTGGAAGAGACTAGAAGACTGCGGAATTTCCACCCTTCAGCAGGTCATGGAGGAGGTGAACACAGAGGAAATTCCTTGTACTCCCCCCGAGGGACAAAAGGGTCAAGTCCTGGACTAGGGCAGGGAGTCTATGGCAGGACTGGCTTGTTTGGGAGGTCAGCCCAGGTCAGATGAGGAGCTCTATAGAAGGTTCAATGACAGTAAAAATGGGAAAGCTGTTGGCTGGGAAGATCACTGGGAACTTTGAGGATGAAGTTCAGGATGGCATGAAGGCATCAGTGGAGCCACTGCTGTCTGCCCAGACAAGTCATTCCCAGTCTTAGCACTTCAGGCTAAGGATGAAGGAGCATCTCTAACATCATCTCTGACGAGTATCAGTGGACAGGCCTGCATGTTCAGGGTGCCATCCTTTCTCTGAGCATGGTGTTATGTTCTCTGAAGCGGGATCATGCTCGTGGTTGATGCTGGTCTGTGAGTCCCCTGAGACTCTCTGCTGACCAGGGCTCTGTCTAGATCCAGTCTATCTCTGACTTATCCCAGATTATATGAATGGGTCCTGGCTAGAAAGGTTACTAATAAGTTTACTAATTGGGCTTCCTTTATTAGAAAGATGGATTCTAATGCTGCCTCAAATGTACACATTTGTGCAATGCTGTCAGGATGATGTCTAGATATTCTTGTAATCCAGACATCACCTGGTAATACCCAAATAATTGTTACCATTCATTTGAAACCAATATTTAGTGAAACTGACCCACAACTTCTGGTTGAGCCCTAGCTTTTCAGGGCAGCTGGTGTCATAGCACCATCTCCTCAGTCTTTCTTGCTGTGAGCACATCTCATTTGGGGTCTACTGACAGTGTTACTTCTGCTGCTCAGAGGACATGATGAGCTCTTGCCAGCCTCAGCAATCCCTGCTCCCCTGGTTGAAGCAGTGGCTGGGAACTTAGTGAACTGGAATTTGAGTAAATCAAAGGAATGGGCTTGATTATGCCAGATGTCCTGGGCAATTAGAGTGTTACAGAGAGGAAAATATCTTAACCACAGCAGTGGGTCTGCCTTGGCATCCCCCAGGAGATCAGGGATTGTGTGATGTTCTCTGACAAGAACACCATGTTTCCTTCACCCAACACAATTTTGTTTGGGGTTTTCTATTTTGCTTTAACTGTGAGAGGAGGAACAGCCAAGGAGGGATGACTCACGGCCATGCTGGAGGCATGGCAATGACTCAGAGGTGGAGCTGGCCTGCAGTCCAGGGCAGTGGTGGGGCTGGAGAGGCTCCCAGCACGCTATCCTTACTAGCAACCCTGACAAAAGATGCTGTGACTTCTTCTTGGCATCTTTTAGCACATTCTCTGCCAAAAATTGCCCCATATGTTCACCTGCTTCCATCTGACTTAATCTTCTCTGAACACAAATGACCAGGCTTAGTCCCGGGATTACAGGCGGGGCCTCAACCTCTGCCTTTACACCGTAGCAATAAAGCCTACTGCAAATGCCTGGCCTGACACATCTGACAGCTGTATTTGTTCTATATGATTCCAGTATCACACTGGGGACTCATCACAGTCCTGGGGTTGATTAATGCACCCCAGTGCTCACCCATGACACCTCCTCAAGTGATGTCTGTGTGACTTGGAAGGACCTTCTACGGAGGCTTCATCCAGCCTGGAGAACTGCTCAGCTTTAGCAGGTGATCCTTGCAAGAAGCAACTTGTTAGCACTGCCCAGACAGGTCTATTGTAGGGAAGCTGTGGTGAGAGGCAGGTGCATGCTCACTCTTGTGAGGTGGATGCTATGCTCTCCCCACACTGCTGTCTGAGAAACTCCTTCAGTATGACAACATCTTGCCCAGCTGCTACCATGGGAAATGGCAGAAAGGGCTAAGAAAGGTATGCAAAAGAGCTCAAGGAGTAGAGCAGACTCCTTCCCCAGAAAAAAACCAAAGTACGCACCCAAGAAGGGACACAGATTTATTCCCCCACTTCCTTGAGCTGACAAAGGTAACAGAAGCAATGATACATTATCTCACATGGAAATGCTGAAAACAAAGGTGGTTTGGGCCTGCTCATCTCTGAGGAGCAAGGAATGAAGAAGGCAGGTGGCCGGAGGAGCAGCTCATCCATAACACTGCCCAAGCTGGGCTGGGCACTGTGTGTCACCTGCTCCTGATGTCTGGCTCAAACCCGTTCAGTTTATTGTCTTTTATTTCTCTTCACTGGAAGGATTTCTCAATCAAGCAAACTGTGTTGTGGTGATACTCTGGTCCCTTGGTCTGAGGACATGTTGACAGCCTCACTTCCTACCAACTGCAACACAGCAATTGCTTAAATGCAGAGTGTTGTCACATTACTAGTTTCTCAGAGCATTTTAAGTTTCTAACTTCTCATTCAAATGATTTGATGAAAATGTCATGATAATTTTATTGCCATAGCCATAAACATCAGACGTTGTGCAAGTTTCAGTCCAAACAGCCTAAAACTCCATTTATTTCAATAAAATTACCATTGGTAATTTGTATCTTTTCATATAAGAATGTGTTCACATATGTAGGAAATTAACTATTTTCAGATAAAATTACTTATTGCCAGCAAATGACTATTTTTTTGACTTGCACTAACAGTTGCTAATAATGCAAGATGGGGAGCGAGAGGAACATGTGTCTGTACCAGCTGTTGTCTCACTCTTGTCCAAAAAGCATGAAGAAGTTGCTGGCAGTAATCACAAAAAGATTTTCTTTCTTCCTCTTCAAGAACAAGTATAACAGCTGTTGCTTCTAGCAAGCATAATGTTTGCCCTATTGATGCTCATCCCAAACAGAGTTTTACAACAGACCAAAGAAAAATAACTCCCAAAATGGTAACAGTTGTGCAAAGAATCAAACTTGTTTCCTATGGTTGGCACTCAAATAAGAAAAAAAAAAAAAATCTGGCCACTTGAAGATGTAATGACCCCAAACCCAGAGCTGTCTTGTATGAAGAAGGACAGTAGCAGCAGAAATTATCACCCTGGTCTCCTGGTGGGGCACTGCCTCAGATTTCCTACAAGTCCTTTTCTGTAGCTATATCAGCAACTGCACTCCTTCTCCCTCTGGGCAGCAAGTCTCTTTCTTGATAGAAACCTTATTTTCTTGTTCCACATTGGGCCTTGTGACAATGAAGCGGCACAGCCGGGCTCCCCTGGGCGAGGCTGCTCCCTGCTCCGCTCTCTGCTGCCGGCAGACACTTGCAGGCTGTGGCTGCTCCAGTAGCATGACACCTCCTTACCTGAGCTGATGAAGTAGATGGAAACACATCATTTTGGGGGTGTACACTGCTTTTTCTTATAACTGTGCAGTGTCACGGCCACCAGAAGTTTTCCCAGGGGAATCTCTGTCAAGGCAGCCTGGGTACTACAACAACCAGCAACCCATCTACTGCTAGCTCTGCAGGGCAGCTAAACCTTTGCCAGGCAAACCCAATCCTTATCAATATGTATCAGAGAAAGAAAAAAACCACCTTCTCAGTACAGGCAACTCCTGGGTTCTGAAATTTTTTTTTTTTTTTCTTCTGGCAGTCAAGCTGCTCACTTACTGTCATCAGCATCACCCCTGCTTTCCCTCCATTTTCCATTGGCTGTGGGGTTTTAACACTGTACATAGCCTGCACAGTTGCTTGTTTCTCTCCTTTTCATTCTGAGGACCTCACCTTTGTCCCTCTGTCTGTCTCAGCAGTACATTGCACTGTATTCTGGTACTGTCCAAAAAAGTTTCAGGCTGAGGTGAAATAACTTGGGTTAGCTCCACGCAAAACAGTCTTGAAAGAAATGGACTAGTATTGAGAACTTGTAATCCCCTCTCTTAAATCCAGCAGACTAATCACAGGAGAATTTACACAACTCTAAGTGCATGCTCAAGGACCCAGTGTCAACCTCCAGGGTAACGTTTCCTCAGTTACAGCACTACTTTTTTTCTGGCAGACCTCACAGGTAACATGGTCAAAAGCAAATTCTAATTACCTAATACTCCTTCACAGGCAGCTGCTTTTGATTAATAAATCAAAAAGCACAGAGCAGCTAAATCTATAACATATGCAAGCAGCTAAAATAATTTGTTATACTTTGGGACGAACCTCATTCATTCAGAAGGGCAGTGGGCTGGAGAGGAGGATACTTACTCCTACAATTTAATTTCAGCTGAAGTGAGAGGTGCTCAGCTAGCATGCAAACTGTAGCAGCATAATTTGTCATTCAACCAGTAGTCATGATTCGGATGTGGAAATGACTAGGTAAAATCCAGTGATTTGTTCTTATGCAGAAAGAGATTAGAATACTGAATTAGCTTCTTAATGCTTGAAAAAAGTCTGTGCATTTTTATTCTCCAAAGCCAGGGCCAAGTCACAGCAATTATTTTTGGGTAAAACTATCTGATGTGATCAAGGGCACATGTGGACTAGAAGTCAATGGTGCCATTTGGCTCTTCAGCAGGTCCTTGTCTGCTGTTAGCTTTACAAAATTCAGGGAGGGTAATGTTCATCATCCAGCAGGAGCAGCTGCTGCTGGAGCTGTTCCTTGGCTGAAGTGCTGGTCATCCAGAGGCCAGCAATTCCTCCAAAGTATATCTAATTTTGCAGTGCAAGTTCTTGAGCATACTTCTTAAGAGGTGGCAGCCCCTGGTATGAATAAATACACAGAGCCACCTGCTAGCCTGTTTGAAGCAGGTCTACTCAGATGCCAGGAACTGGGATAGCTGGGCAATATTTCTGGCTCAACTTTTGATCTGTTGCATGAATTTTGGCATGGCATTTCTCACTGTAGCTGCTTCCTATCCAGTTCGTCAAGGTGCAAGCACTTTGTGTGACAGGATAAATGTAGTCTTGTCTTTATATGAAGCCTGAGATGCGACTCTGACCTCAGCCAGTGCCCCTAGACCAAAGTTGTTGAATTTAGATTTTTTTAGTTAGGTACACCTGAAAAAAACCCCCAAAAGACTCAGTGGCCTGATTGCCAGCAGCAGCAGATCCAGGGACCACAGCGAAACTGCAAGGAAATCTGAACTCTCCTCTTAAAGGACAAGTCACATAGCAAAACCAGGCAAAAGCTGCTCTCAGTGAGATCCCCAACCACAGTCCTGTCATTGACTGGTGTTGTAATATCGAGGATATTGAGTGAATTCAGCTTGCTCACAACCAGTTTTGGGTCACACAGCTGGTGAGGTGTCTGACAGGACACATGCACTGGCTTCTTTCCTCTGGAGATCCCTGGCAGCTTTTAAACGCCCAACCCTTTCCCAAAGCCTATGAAATTCTAGATGACAATAATCCTTCATGGGAAGAAGCTGGACACCATGTAGTTTCCTGGCCCCACTGTGCCAGCCATGGTGCTGCAGCATGCAGCTGTGGCACCCAGGAGAAGGAGCTGGCTCTGCAGGTGGCACTGGTGGCAGGGAGGCGGCACCTTGCCCTATGTCCTTATTGAGTTACTGAAATTATTCCTACATTCATCCACTGTTTGAGGCTCAGCATCAAGAAAATCTATTGCTTCTTTGTCAGCATTTTTTCAGGGAACTCCATATTTTCCCCACTGGCTGATGCTGGAAGCCATACAACCTGCAGCAGAAATGTTTGCTAGCAAGACGGGAGAAAATAGCAAATATACCTCCCTCATTAAAATGAAATATTTTCCTACAATCATCAAGAAACACAAGTTGGTAAACATACTCATCTTAAATGCTCATTGTAGGGCATCACCATACATTTATTTCCTGAAAGCTGCACTGTCTTACGTAATTAACATGGTACAAGCTGCTGGTGTAGTGGAGGTGGGGAAACAATCCAGCTGATCCTTGCCTGGGGTGATGTGTTTCAACAGAGTTGGTGCTACACAGAAGCCGGGTCTCTCTGGCAGGAAAAAGACCTCAGCCCAGAAAGCCTCTCGGAGCCCCAGGCAAAGAAGCGAAGTCTCATACAGGTCAGGTAGCACCAACCCTGGGAGCTGTCCCACCCGTGCCAGGGACATGATCCCAACAGAAACACAAAGCAACCCAGGCATTGCAGGCAGGGGATGTTAGGCAGGAGGGAAAATCATGGGGACTACCCTCCACAGGCTCCCTTGAAGCCTGGCAGGGCACTGCCCCATGCCTGAGGCTGCCAGGGAGAACCTCAAACCGGTGCCACTCGGTTAATTTCCATTATGCCACTTCCAGAAAAATATTTTTTATCTTTCAAATGGTGGAAGCTAAAAGGAAGGCGAAGCTAAAAGGACTATTTATTCACAGTAATTCTTTGTTCCAGCAGTTAATGAGCAGATTCAGCAGACTGAGTGATGTCTCCACTAAATTGCTCAAACCAGAGGTCACAGTGGCTCTTTCAAGGGCACTGGCTTTATGTTAGCTGTCTCTGTTTGCAGAGGATGGATCACCTTAATTTTTCAGTACTGGTGGGTCACAAACCCAACAAGGCTCTGATCACTTTCTGCAAGGTACCAAGCACGCACTGACAAATGAGATGTCTTAGCACTCCTCAGGAGGTGATCAGCATCTGGCAAAATAAAAGGCTGCAGGGCTGAGCTATCCAGACAGCCTACACAACAATAAATTACACACTGAAGTTGCTGTGCTGGCAAATGTATTAGTCACTCACACTCAGCAGCGCTTCTCACACAGCTGGGCACATTGACATTAAACCTTACCTGTGCCGGGAAAAGACTCTTTCTCTCAAATATTTTCAAGAGCCAGTCTGTTGCAGATGGTTTGAGGAAACACAGATATCCTGAGCTCTCCTGCACAAGGCCATGAACAACTTCCATAATTCACATTCTCTGCTTATAAAGGAACTGCTGGGTACTGTGTGCTTTGCAAAAATCTGCCTTTGATGGTCATTTCAACATATATGACCACATTCCCTATGAAAAGAAGCCAGTCGGAATTTTTTTTTTCCAGGTTGCATTTTCCAGCATTTGGGGTTTTGCTACGTAAGTTTGGATTTGATTGCCTCCAAGTTTTCTAGTTAACACCTATTGGTACTTTGCCCTGAGGTCACACACGTAGAGTTTAATCACCAAAAAAAAATCTGATACCAATAATCTCAAAGTGATCCCCAGCTCGGCTTGTGTTGAATTAGGGCATTCCAAATTTGAACATGATATAAACCACCTCACACAGGCAGCATTTGCACAGTGATAATGAACTGTAGTCAGCAAAGTGGTTTTGGTGCAAATGGAACTGAAGTGTTTTTATTTTAGACCTCAGAAAGCATCTTGCAGGCTAGTTTGCAGCACCTCAGCATAGCAACCCACTTCTTCAGTTCAGTGCACTGTCTGTTGCTATTGCACTGCATCTACTGGGTTCAAAATCCCCCTGCACCAGAAACCACAAGGAAACTGTATTTCCAAGCTAGATTTTAAGACCTTGTTCTTTAGGATTAATTAGTTATTTTCCAGAAGTGCAAGCTCATTATTCCTTTATTTCAATATGAAGGGTGATGGGGATTTGTCACGGCTGGAAGAGAGGCCAGAAAAGCAACCTCAGGTATGAATAAATTACCAATTTTTATTTCAAGGGAAAATCTTGGTATTGGATTATTGATCATTGGGATTTATCAACAAAACTATAGGCATAAAAACCATTGCACTCAAATAGTACAGTTAATTCAGCCAGATTGCACACGTCCTGTGCAGTAAATTCCATTCCTTTCCTGTGTAAAGGAGTGTTGTTTGTTTACACCATCGAGCATAAACCCCACGTTTCTCAAGACTGGCAATGCAGCCCAAGTGCTTCAGAACATGAAGGTCTTTCTTTGTTGCCTGGTGGGAATATCAGTTATCTAAAAGGCTGGGCAAGTGAAACATGTCTGGTGAACTCGGGAATTTCTTGTGTGGTCAGCTAACAAAATGATTGGGAAGAAAGAAACTTCCTGCTCTGAATTGATTGGTATAAGGCATGTCCACATCAGCTCTTCTTACCCTTGGTTTGCTTTGATATGTTGGTTATTGTAGACACATCGAAGCAACCATCTACCTTTACCTGCACAAAAGCAAAAATAAACATATAAAGAGGGATAAGCAAATGCAGGCCATGGACTTCCCTATAAAGAACTGCAGTATAGAGACTCCTGTGTCTGGGGAGTTATTTGCCTTTCATTTCATGACCAGTATGGATAATTGGAAGGTTTTAGAGCAGTCTAACAAGCACAACACACGGGAGAAGCTTCCTTTACAGGGATTTAATTTGCTATGCACTAAACAAGGTGTAACCACAGCCGCTTCCCAACTCTTGGTGAACAGAGTGATTCCTCCCAGCCATAGGCAGCTATATAAAAGTGGACCAACATTTCCTTGCTATTTTTCTAGGTTCCCCCTAATGTTAGAGGGAGAAACAGGCACCCCAGAGGGTCTGATCTGCTGGTGTGTCTCTCCTACAAAGGGACAAACAAGATCTGCTAAAGTGCACACTCTTTCCTCCAGCTGAAAAGGGAGCCAGGATGGCTTATTTAATTCATTGGCTGTGGTGCTGTAGGTGGGACAGGGTAAGGTACAGGGCACTGCAGGGCTGTAAGCAAGGGAAATCTGACCTAGGGATCGGTCAGACAGTTGAATAAAAACAATCTATGGGCACGCTTAAAGTAGGTACTCGTCTTTCATACAGCCAAAGTCAGATGAGATAAATCCTATCATAATGACCAGTTTTTTTCTGGAAGAAATCATCTCCCTTGAAGATACATCTGCATTCCTTCTCAGCCTTGCTATTGACAGAACCACATTAATTTTGGGTTAACATGAAGGTTATTGCATTGTGTGGGCAATGTAAAACATTTCAAATCCCTCATTTCCTCACTCTTGACTGCTTTGTGCAGATTTTAATAAATTACATGATGTCTATAAATTATGAAATTAAAACCCTGAATTGCATTATTCAAGCTACTAATATTACTCAGAGGTTCCCACCTGCCTGAAGCCAGACTTTGCTGTGCTTGTCTTCGCTCTGCTGCTCATTTAGGAACACATATACGCAAACTAAGTGTTTGAGCAAGAACAGGTCTTCCCAGTGTCACAGCTCACACCAAAGCCACTAGCCACAGAACTTCCCCAACTGCTACACACAGCGGAAGGGCGACAGAGGGCCAGACCCAGAAAACACCTTCCTGTCCCAACCTGATTTAAGGGAAGAAAAACCACATTTTCAGTCTGCAAGAGGAAGATGTCTAGGCTTCAGATTACCACAACGGAAAGAAATCCAACAATAACAACAAAACACAAGAAAAAACAATTCACAAACTTAGTAGCACATAATGCTGTAATGCATAAAATGCAGCTGGGAGTAGCTCTGACAATCAAGCTGTAACTTTCCTACAGGAGAAATGGAGATGTTATAATACTCAGTATGCTGCTCAAGAATGCAGTTTTCAAGGTCTCCTAAGGTCCCTCTTTTTTTGTTTAAAATGAAATGCAGACATTTCTGTCCCTCCTTTTTTTGGGACTGCATGACTCTTCAGCAACTGCAGTTCCAACCCAACCATCGCTTAATTTTCTCTTTCTCTGGGAAATTCTGGAGTGCCTCTCTACATATTAAATTATTGCTGCTCTAGTGGAGAATAGAAGAGATCCCGTTATATTCTTTTCGGTTCATTAAGTTTCTAATTACTTCGATTTTGATATTGAAAAGCACTAATTAATGCTTTTAATGTGTAATATTATTAAAGCCCTACAACTGAATTATTACAATTTTAAAGGAAAAATTGTAAATATTTATTCCAATACAGTAGAATTAAAGGCTGAGAATACTTAAAAACCACTTAAGAGTAAAAAATGTATAGAATTAATTGCTAGTATCTCATAACTGGGCATTCTGAGTCCAGAAAATTAAATTAAGATCATACTTTTAAACCTTACAAAAATCTCAGCTGAAACGATTCACAGTGAAACCTCTCAAAAAGCCCAAACACCTGTCTGTTGTGTCTGAGCCTTTTTAATATTTGGCTTTAAAGACACCACATATGTTTTCCAAATAGATTCCTTCTATGTAATTACTGAAAGGCAGTATTTAATCCTTATTTTTAAACTTGTACCCTTGTAATTTGGATAAGTATAACCACATTGCTGAGCATCCTGTGTCTATAAACAATCCTGTGCTTGAAAATAATTATTACCCCACTGCAGCATTTCTTTGTTTCACCTTTACGTCTCTGATACATGCTGACAGTATGAACTTCATTTTAACACAGGGCTTTCTTCATCTGAGGATTTGCTTACTTTTGGTACAGCTTAGTGAAAATATCAGACCACGAGGACGAAGAAGTGCTTGTAGAGGATGCTACTGCATGCTCTTCCCAATGATTTGAAAAAAATATTATCGAGCAGGCAACGCCTTCAATTTTAACTTTTTGAGGCAGAATCACAGATACTCAAACGCAACACAATGAAAGTGAATGCCAAGTGGTTGCCAACTGGAGCAACAGCTGCATCACAGTGCCGGGGCAGCACAAAGCAGCAGAGAGCTCGTGAGCCTCACCCGTAATTAGATATCGACTTATCGACCTGGAAGAAAGGTTGTGCTGCCTAGAATGCCACCGGGGAGCCTGAATACCACCTCCAGCTCCCTGTAACTCAAAAACTGCTTTTGGGGTCTTCTCCCAGCTTTCCCAGAGCAGAGGGTCTGACTCAGTGGGGAAGGCAGCACTGCTGCAGCCCTTCCCTGTACCCAGTGCTGTGTTCCAAGCTTCCCAATCCTCTGGGGAGGGGTATTGCCAGGGCCAGGTACCCCCATGGGTGCATCAGAACCTGGTGTCCAGGCACCCACAGCTGTACAGCAGCCAAATTGGTGCTGGAGTCTCCGGAGCTCCATTTCAGAGTTGCTGTGCTGCTGCAGCTGTGACTCCACTGGTTCCCTACCCAGCCTTAACAATTAGACTTGGCAGTCATTAACTTAGCTGAGTAAGAACATTAGCTTTCTAACATAGCTTGTCCGTCAGGTTTTCAACAATCTTGACTGCATGAAACCTGACGACATCTGGTACACCAAGCAGCCTAATTTTTCCAGTTCAGCTGAATGCTTTCAATTTGCATACACTTTGCATACAATTTCAGTGGCAGCATCTTCCCTCTTCACCGCATCTTCCTTCCTACTTCCTTCTCTGTTTGCACAAGATCTCACTGCTTTCTTCCTGTGTTTTGACTTTGTAATCCTCTCATCTCTTATGAGAGAGGGGATTACAAAGTCATTTCCACTTATCTCTCTCCCAGCCTTTGCTGGTGCCACAGGCATAGAGCTCTCTCCTTTGGTTTTGTCATCCTGTTCCTTTTCCTGCTGTTGGTTACACTTTCTCTCACCTCCGTAATTGCCTTACTCTCATTTTACCTCTTTAATTGCTCACTCTTCTCTGGCTCTTTATCATTTCAATAAATGCATCTATTAATACTCTTATTGTTTACAAACCACCAACTGCTCCATCATTCCCCTCCCGAGCTGGGCAGGGGAGAAAAAATATAATGAAAGCTGGTGGGTCGAGACAAGGACAGGGAGAGATCACTCACCAGTGACTGTCAGAGGCAAAACAGACTTGATTCAGAGAAAGGGAATTTAATTTCTTAAAAATTACATCAGAGTGAGACAATGAGAAATGAAAGCTAAATATTAAAACGCCTTCGCCCCACCCCTCCCATCTTCCTGGGTTCAACTTCACTCCTGATTTTCTCTACCTTCTCCCCTTCCTGCAGCACAGAGCGATGGGGAATGGGGGCTGCAGTCAGTTAATCACACATTGTCTCTGCTGCTCTCTCCTCCTTAAGGGAAGGACACTTCCTGCTCCGGTGTGGAGTCCATCCCAGAGAAGCTCCAAAAGCCTCTCCAATGTGAATCCTTCCTATGGGCTGCAGTGCTTCATGAATTGCTCCAGCGTGGATCACTTTCCAAGGGGTGCAGTCCTTCAGGAACAGGGGGCTCCAACATAGGTTCCCTGCAGGATCACAAGTCCTGCCAGCAAACCTGCACCAGCATGGGCTCTTCTCTCCATGGGGTCCACAGGTCTTGCCAGGAGCCTGCTCCAGTGTGGGTTTCCCACGGGCTCACAGCCTGCTTTTGGGCAATCACCTGTCTGGCGTGGACCTCAGGGGACTGGAGGAGGACAGCTGCCTCATCATGGTCTTCACCACGGCCTGCAGGGGAATCTCTGCTCCAGTGCCAGAAGCACCTCCTCCCCCTCCTTCTGCACTGACCATGGTGTCTGCAGAGCTGTTCCTCTCACACATTCTCACTCCTCTCTCTGTCTGGAATTGCGGCTTTCTTTACTTTCTTAAATCTGTTATCCCATGGGAGCTACCACCATTGCTAATGAACCTGGCCTTAGCAGGCTGTCTTGGAGCTTCCTGGCACCAGCTCCGTCAGACCCACAGGAAGCTTTTGGCAGCTTCTCACAGAAGCCAGCCTTGAGGCTCCTCCACTACCAAAACCTGGCCACACAAACCCAGTACAAATGTGCACCTCAATTCTCTTTGCTTTGTAAGCTTGGTGAAAGATCGGACTCCTCTTCATGAAACTCCTCCTCCCCTATCTGGCCTCTGCCCTCACATTCAGTCAGCACTGTTTTTGTGGGAGCCTCGAAATGACCGCCTCTTGGGCAGCTCCAGCTCTCCCTTACATTTCCATTCACCTGTCAGGCACTTGCCACGAGTCAGCTTGCATTTCTCTCACTGAGAGATTATTCTCCCTGTCTTCCAAAGCTGTACCCTCCCCTTTCCCTTCTCTCACTCAACCACCATGTCTTTTGGAGGTTCCTCTTTATCTCACTACCCAGACTCCAGCATGGGTGGTGTAAAATTCTGTTCTTGTCCTCATTCTCTTCTATGCCTTATCTCCATGTAATCCCTACCACAAATATAAATTCACCGACTGAGCAACTAAAAAATGCAGTGCTCTATTCAGATGAATCGCTAAAAGAGAGATCAATCTAACCAAAAGTAAAAGAGTACAGCACGGATGTCTCTACCTACAATGCCATCTAGGCTTCCATTACAGCTAATCCTACAGGAGGTATCTAAAGCCAGCCAGACAAAAGGCACTCAGGAAAAAGCTGTTTCCTTTCCCTACCTAAAAAGGGAGTCCAGCTGAATGGACTGATGACAGCACCATAGACACTTAAAACTGGGCAAGATGAGTCATAGGCCTTTTTTCCAAACACATCCTTGCCCAGGTCTCTGATGCCTGCTCAGATAAGCTCTGCTGTCAGTTGAAGCTCAAGCTCAGCTAAACCAGCCCACTCCATCCCACCACCCCTTGGCTGCTCTTTAGGCCAATGTTCAAATATGCCTACAACGGCGGAGACACCTTTGGTCCAGACTTCTCCTCGTGTCCTTATTCAGATCCCAAACAAACCTTGCAAGCATTGTTCTACAAATAATTCCTGACATGAAGCCCTTCTGTCTCCATATGTGGAGCTAAGGCTCTCATCCATGCTGAATTACCACTTTGAATTGTTCTTAATGCCAAAGCACTTGTCCTTCCCTTAATAATTCCCTTCCCCTTAATATAAGGGAATAATAATTCCCTTCCCATACTTAATATATGCAGTCCTCTCCTGCACATAATCACTCTAAATGTCTTTGCAAAGGACGTGTCTAGCTGGTCCCTCAGTGCTGCCATGCCTATCTTTGCATTCCTCCCTTGGCTCCCTACTCTCTGTCACATCAGATGAGAGCTGCTTGTCCTCGCTTTCAAGACCTTCCGTAGTCCACCCCAGATCTGTCTCTCTCACGCACAGCCTCTCATGCGTAACAGAGCCAGCCCTGCCATCACCCATGAGCTGGTGACCAGGGCCAGGCTTCCTACTTTGCAGGCAAATACTGTCTCACCAACACCCCGTGACTTGTGCACAGCCTCCCCCTAAGGTCAGGAGCTGAGCTGGCCCCTGCAATCTTCTTGCCTGGCATGGTGGGTTCCTTGCCCATGACCTGTGCTCTTGTATGATACAAATTAATAGATCTAAAATGGCAACAGCAGCCACCAAGTCACAATAAAGATTTGCATAATAATGTAAAGAATGGCAGACTCAACATTAAGAGGCATAGCTGTAATTTGGAGATAATGTATGTGGTGGGAGAAATTAAACGCCTTTGTCACCCCTTTGGTGATGCTGCCACTTCTTAGAAGCATTGCAAATTTCATAGAATCATAGAATGGCTTGGTTTGGAAGGGACTTCAAAGATCATCTAGTTCCAACCCCCCTGCCGTGGGCAAGGATGCCTTCCACTAGACTATTTGTTTATTAATACCTGGAAATATTTTTTTAAAGTCAAAGAATGTTTTGACCACATTACAAAATATACAGTGAAAGGAGTAGCATTAGACTTGCACTTTTGACTTAATACTTACTTTTTCTCCTTTCAGCGACTAACAGTGTAACATTATTTTATATTCATTTGATGGGTTTTTACATACACTTTCTTATTAAAAATAAGGGGAAAACTGCAGCTAAATAGCCTACCCCTATAAAATCTTTTTAAATGGGTGACCTAATGACTGGCCTTCCAGTACCTGAAGGGAACCTACAAGGAAGATGGACAGGGACTTTTTACAATAGCGTGTAGTGACAGGAGAAGGGGGAATGGGTTCAAACTAAAAGAGTGTAGGTTTAGGTTAGATAGTAGTAGGAAGTCCTTTACTGTAAGGGTGACAAGGCCCTGATACAGGTTGCCCAGAGAAGCTATGGATGCTCCATTCCTGGAACTGTTCAAGGCCAGCTGGAAAGAGGCTTTGAGCAACCTGGTCCAGTGGAAGCTGTCCCTGCCCATAGCAGGGGGGTTGGAACAAGGTGATCTTTAAGGTCCCTTCCAACCCAAACCATTCTGTGCATCTATGAAATCCAGACAGACTGGGGTGAGCGGCTCCTGCGGTGAGATGGACACAGGTAGGCAGGGACACCCTTCTCCCTGCCAGGGAACTGTCCCTTGGCGGGGCAGGGGAGCAGAGCCGTGCACAGGACGTGCGGAGCGGGGGCCGGGAACGGGCTCCGCAGGGCGCTTGTTCTGCCAGCCCAGGAACTACAGCTCCCGGCTGCCTGCGAGAGACAGCAGTCGACGGAGAGGGAGAGGGGGCGGGAGCGGAAGCGACTGGCGCGCGGCACGCCGGGATTCGTAGTCCAGAGGCGGCCGCCGCCACCGCCCGAGGCCGTGTCCCGCGCATTTGAAAATTCCCGCGGAGGCTCGCGGCGGGTCTCGCGAGAACTCCGCCCG
>VZRR01008732.1:0-10655 GCA_013398015.1 Oreocharis arfaki | reverse complement strand
CCGCGCCCGAGCCGCATAGGCCGGCACCGCTGCTGGCGCAGCGCGGGCCCGCGGGGGCCTGGGGCGGGCCCGGCCGCCCGTCCCTTATGTAAGTGACCCCCTGGCTGCGGCGCCGTGTCCGCCACACGTGCCCCGGCCCCCGGCGGCGGGGGAGGCCCGGGCGGCGCGGCCTGGGCAGCGCACATGGGAGGCTCCGCAGCCGAGAGCCTCCGTCAGGCTGGGGGGCGTGGGAGATGCGGCGGCTGCCGCCGGGAGCTCTCCCTACTGCCCGGCCACCCGCGCACCCCCTCTGTTCTCGCCCCTTCGGTCGTGTTTTTGGAGGGTTTTTCATTAGTTTCTTCTAATTCCGCCTCCCCCTCCCCCGCCGGGCTTCGGGGTTGTATTCCATGAGGAGGCGGGAAATGCGCTCTCTGCGTAGAGCGGCGATTGCGGGACGAGGGATGAGTGAAATGGGGAGGCCACAGCTTTAGAAGAATCCAGTGCGATTTGTGAGAGTGTGGGTCTTTGTATGAAGCAAAACATCGCGAAGCAGAGTTGCTGCTGACTTAAACGAAAGTGCTCGGTGTCTCCCTTAATAAACTGTGAGTCCGGGTCTGGAGCTTCTGCCAATAGAATGCTTGGTGTCAGTATTTCGGGTCTAATGATTGCTTCCTGATCGTCTCTAGGGGACTTAGAGGAAATTGAGGGACTTGATTGTGTCGGGATGTCTGCACCCCGTTTGGGGTATGGGGCTGAGCATGGCCGTGCTGGTGCCTTTGCAGGGCCCGTCGGTCTGGGTGGTTGTGTCAGCCTTGGCTGGCAGCTGTCCCGTGCGTTTGGGCACACAGCTCTGGGTCCTGGGGAGGACAGCTCCTCATTCACGTGCTGCCTCAGCTCCTCATTCACTTGCTGCCTCAGCTCTCCTTCCTGCATCGATTTGCCTGCGGTTGGCTTTTTCAAGTGTGATCAAGCTTCTGTTAATTTTGTGTCTTGTGCCTAGTAAGGTGTCAGATACAGATTTGGAGAAAGAATGGTGACAGGCCTTTCCTGGTGTGGTGGAGAGAATAGAATCCTTAAATTGTTAGGAGAGGGTCACCGAACACCAGGGCCTGTTGCATGGGTTGCAGGTGTTTCTGCAGCTGATCTTGTCAGGTTGCTGGTTGTAGAAGCCTGTTGGAGAATTAAATGTTCCAAATCCATCTGGATACAGCCTTGAGCAGCCTGCTGTAGGTGATGGCTTGAACAGGGGGTTTGGAAGAGGTGATCGCTTGTGATTCTGGCAAGTCTTTCTCTTTGATGTGATTCTGGAATTTGTGCTGGGAGGGTCAAGTGGTGTGATGGCATACCAGTGTGGTATGCTGGAAATGTCTTCCAAAATACAGTAGTAGAACAAAGGAGCAAATACAGAAATGAGAGATGGCAGCAAGGTCTCTCTTTGATGTCAGTGAAGTCAACATGTCCTGTGAAATCTTGTCTGCAGCTGTGACTGACCGTATTTTTAGCTTTTTCTTCAGTGAGCCCATAACATTGCTGGCCTTTTAAACTGGTTTTCATATAATACCATCAGTCAAAATCGACATCTCAGAATTCTGACTTGGCTGTATGTAATTCTGTTTGAGCATGCAGTTTCTCTTTTTTTCCTCTTTTCCTTCCTCCCAAGCTTTTTAATCCAAAATCTATCACATTCCTGTCTTTGGAAATAGTTCATGGTGTTTGGAAGTTGTAAGTACCTTGGGTGAAGAAGAATGGTCGTTTTGGCAGGTTGTGCGCAGACTGCATTGCTATAGGATACAGCTGGGAGACTGAATTCTTGTTTATTCCTGAAAATGGAGTAAGCATGTGACATTTTACCCTAATCTGATTTCTAACAGGCAGAAATAGGAGTGTGATTGTAGTTATTGTTTCAAAGAGAGCAGAAATGCAGTTGCTGTTGGATATATCTTAAAGGAGAAGCTTAATGCCTTTAATCTAGATCTATCTAAGTATTTCCTCCCCCTCTGTTTTGATTTCTTAGTAATTCTTGGTTTAACTTAGCAAAATGATGCAAGGAAAACATCCTAATAGACAGGGCACTACATATTGTTCATAGTTTGTTATGAAGTTTATCAACCTCGTTCCATGCCCGATTTCTGAAAAAAAAAAAAGGTGTTTAAAATTATCATTGTCTTACTGGAGGAAACCTGGGCGTGCCTGATGCTCTAGTGTTTTTATTTTTTACAGAAATGGTTCCAGTCTTGGAGTTCTACTTATTTGGTGGTTCTTACTGGTGTTCATGGATTGATAAGCACATTTTTTTAATATTGTAGACGGGAATACACTGTTTCAACATATGAGCTTTCCATCACGGAAAATTCTTATTCTTTTTGAGATGGTAGGGAGTTTGGGATGGTGAGCAGTTTGTTTCTTAAACTCAGATCTCCCCAGTAGAGTATATTTAAGTTTGATTTTTGATTTGGGCAGACAAGGTTCTGCGCTCTTGGCACAGCAGGTAGGCAGTGACCCAGGCAGGGTCATCACTCAGGGTGACTCATGGAGAGCATGCAACTGAGAAGTTTCCTTGCGTGCTCTTACCTGTCCTACTGGAAGATAGTTGTTCACTCTTTTCTTAAAACTATCTTGGTATTATTGTATATTTTATTAATAATCATATACTTAGCACACAGACATCTCCATGCTTATTTATAAAAAAAGATTTTTCTATTCACTACAATAATTCCGGAATTTCGTGTTCTTTTCTAAAATTCCTCAATATATGTTGTCAGAATCAGCGCTTTGTCAGGCTGGAGAAGTGGGCTGACAGGGGCCTTATGCAGTTCAACAAGGGGAAGTGCCAAGTCCTGCACTGGGGGAGGAACGACCTCAGGTACCAGTGTGTGCGGGGGCCTGCCCTGCTGGAAAGCAGCTTGACAGGAAAGGCCCTGGGAGTCCTGGTGGACACCCAGTTGACCATGAGCCAGCACTGCTCCCCTGCAGCGAAGAAGGCTGGTGGTGTCCTGCCTGGGCTGCATGAGGAGGAACCTTTGCCAGCAGGTGAAGGGGAGGTGATGCTTCCTCTAGTACAGCCTTGGTGAGGCCTCAGCGGGAATGATGTGTCCAAGTCCAGGCTCGCCAGTCTCTCAGGAGAGAATAAAGTACTGGAGAGAGTGCAGCAAAGGGCCACGAAGGTGATTAGAGGAGATTGGAGCAGCTCTTCTCTGAGAAAAGGCTGGGAGACTGGGGCTCTTCAGCCCAACAGAGAAGAGAAGGCTCGGGCATTCTTATCAATTCGCATAAATACCTGAAGGGAGGGTGTAAAGCAGATGGAGCCAAGAACATTCCGGTGGTGCCCAGTGACAGGAACACAAGCACACACTGAAACATTTCAAAGATGCTATTCACCACCCAGATGTGTCTGAATTAGTATTTGGTGTTATGGGTTACTCCTAAAATATATCCACTAAATTGCAATTAAACTAAGCAAGAATGCTGGTCAAATTGTGAGGGCTTTTACTCTCTGGAGCCCTTGGATACCAGTGCAGAAGTTGTCATTTGAAACTGATGGCAAGCACCAAAAAAGAAACTCAG
Source organism: Oreocharis arfaki (assembly GCA_013398015.1). Taxonomy (NCBI): domain Eukaryota; kingdom Metazoa; phylum Chordata; class Aves; order Passeriformes; family Paramythiidae; genus Oreocharis; species Oreocharis arfaki. Next base: position 7,112 of record VZRR01008732.1, on the reverse strand, counting down.
CAAAACTACTGCAAGTAAGTTGTCCCACTTGGAACCTGATCTGTGCTAGTAGTGAATGCTGGTGTAGTGGTCAGGTTGGCTGGCTGCAGCAGCGTCCTGCAGTATTGGCTTTGCCATCAGCAACATTTTTGTCAAAATGTTGACTTGTGCTTAGTGCAGGACCCTGACTTACCCTTCCTGTGCTTCGTGTGCGTGTTGTCCTGCTGGCAGCAGATACGGGAATGCAACCCAGCACTAGTGACCTGTGTATCATACCTTGAGATGTCATGAAGAAAGCAGTACTGTTTGAACAAGGCAATTGAATTTGTCTTGTCTTTCAGAGGCCTTTTCTATAAGCCAGATGAGTTGCAAAACATAGATGCTTAAAGTAATTTGTATTTCCATGCATATGGATTATCTCGTATTTAGCCACCTATTTGATCCTGTAAATTAGTTTGGCTCTTCAGTTTTTCCACCAAAAAAAATCTGTCTTGATATACTGAAATGTGAACTCTTGTGGAATACCTGTATGGGTGTGAAACTGTCTGAGAGGCCTAGAAATTTTTTGTCTAATACTGCAGAGATGAGATAAGGAAAGGCAGTAGGAAGGAAGGGACTGGAATAAGGAATGCGAGGATTTCAGTAGAGAAAAAACCAAGTATTTTGAAGTGCTGTGTTAACGTTTAGGTGTATGGAAAAGTACTTCTAATTGATGAGCTATGAAAGTCAGTATTGCTTGCAATTATCAGCAGTATGTTTTCTGGAAGAATTTGAGGATGGATTTAGTCAAGAAATTTGTATTCCTGAATGTCAAAAATAAGCATGCAAAAAGTAAACAAGACATGGCTGATCTGTGACATCTACTAGAAGACAATCGACAGCAAATAATAAAGTATTAAATCAGGGAAAAGGGCGGAGAGTTATACCTCTTACTGAGAAGCTTTTTAAAATGTGATTTTTCTGAGATCACATCTTGCTAACCTGTATGAGTAAGCTTGAACTTGGTGTGTTGTTCACTTCTCTGTTATTTATCTTGTCCGTCCCTCTGCGTCACTTTTTGTTGGTGATCTTTTAGGCATCGGAAGAGCACAAGATTCTCCTTTTGCTCTGCTGTGAGATGAAAAACTGTCCCTAGTGCCATTTCTTTTAAGCAGAAAGAGCTACAAATGATGTATAGGAGATAAGTCACTGCATACTGATGAAGCTTGGGTCAGTCTCAAAGATATTTATGGCTGACATGAGTCTTCTTTTTGCCTTTTTATTTACAGTGAAGAATGCGAGACCTAACGGCTCAGGTAACGAGCAGTCTGCTGCAGGTTCCAGAGGTGACTGTTGAGGCACTTGGGGAAGATGAGATCACCCTAGACTCTGTGCTGTGTGGGAAGTTTTCTGGAGGTGAGCATTTTCCTTTAAATTTGGTTCTGGTTTAAAGGGTCATAACATCACTTTGGTTCTGTTAAATAAAATGCATCAGATTCTGATAGCACTAAAAGGATATTTTGACAATTAGAAATGCTAAGGATTGAAATTGCAACAGCCTGCTCCAGTCTTGTGCTATTAAAATAATTTAGCTGACCATGCCCTCCTCAGTTTTTAATGAAACGGAAGACACTTTTCAAAGAAGAAATAGCCTTGTTTTGGGATTAGTTTCTTTCTACTAGCTCCAGCTCTATGTCCATCATAGCATCCCATGCAGAAATAGTTACAGAGACACAATATGCTCCTTTTTCTTCTCTAGTCTAAATAAAGAATGGAGAGAAGAGGACAGCTATGTTAAGCGCTGCCCACATATTTCCAAGGTATTTAATAGGATGCAGATGAGGACCCAGTGAGAGTTGCTGAAAGCAGCTAAGCAGATTAGCTAGTTGACTTTCTAGGTGATCTGAAAGTAGAGCTGGATCCCTGTCTGGATGTCTGGGCTTGTGTTAAGACCAGGTAGAATCTTATCTAGCTGACTGTAAATGCAGTAATGGAGCTAATCCTTGCTTTGAGCTTGAAGTTCTTCAGCAAAGGAACAAGTGTTAAATTCTTCAGTGAATCAACACTTGTTAAAGCGTTAAAGTGTAGAAGTTGAAATTTACACACGCAGTGCCCGTTTGAAGATAATTTCCTGTCCAAATCCCTGCCCAGAGTAGTCATGTGTCAAGCAAAATTCTTAAACTGGGAATGAATGGGTTTAGATGGGCTGTATTTGAAGTGTGCTTTGAGACTTGTGTTCCTGGACATATTTAGGCATTTTCTAGCAAAACCAAGGCAAGTATGGTGTACACACTAGAGATCAGTGTAATGTAATCTTTATCCCAACCAGTCAAGGTTCTTGAGTGCAGGAATGACAAGTACAAATGCAAAATAAGGGGGTTATTAATTTTAAGATGTATTGGTTGAGGATTGCAATGGGTGATTTAAAGTAATTGTCCAGAAGTAGGTAGTTTGATCTTCCTGCCTTTGGTGCACTGGAGGGAAAGGCCCAGTGACAGTGACTTTGCTGTTGTTTGAGTTTATCTGCTGGGGATTTGTTTAGTCATGTTTCTTTTCCCTTGCAGGCAGAAGTGGCCTGGCGTGGCTGGCGTGTGGCCCTCAGCTGGAGGTGGTGAACTCTGTGACGGGGGAGCGGCTCTCCGCGTATCGCTTCAGCGGAGTGAACGAGCAGCCTCCCGCCGTTCGCGTGGTGAAGGAGTTTTCTTGGCAGAAGAGGACTGGACTCCTGGTTGGGTTGGAGGAAGCAGAGGGCAGTGTTCTCTGTCTGTATGACCTTGGGATCTCAAGAGTGGTTAAAGCAGTTGTTCTTCCAGGAAGGGTATGTATCTTCTTGGGAAAATGAAGATTTTGAGTTTGGTGCTGCATAATCCTGTTTCAAGAAAAGCTCTCGTGCATCTCTTTGTAGGACTTATCCTTTTTATATTATATTAACACATTGTCAATTCAGAGTATCCAGTCAAGAGAGCCTTGATGTAAAATCTTGCACTTAGCAGTCTCTTTTGAGTTTACTGGTAATAAAAAAAAATACTGTATAGTGACTTAATTTTCCACTTTTAGAAAAAAAGGCATTGAAAACTTCTTTTTTTATCAGAGCAAGAAAGAAAACCCCAGTTAAAGTGTCTGTAGTATACCTTTTCTAAATGGCTAATTTACGTCAGAGATACTGTCTTTAAAGTATCTCAGACTTCCATCATTGTGCTGTTAATGACTTTGACACATTCCCATGAATCTCAGACTAGGAAGCAAGTGGCTCAGGAACAGAACAGATTTTCCCCTTAACTTAGGATTGGAAAAAAGAGATTTTATTGAGTTATCTGTCAGATTGTTGGCAGACTTACTTTCAGTCTGCAGTCCTTGAATCTCTGCTTGTTGAATATAGTGTTCGTGTAGATGGGATACAGTGGTGTAACGTTGCTAATTTTTTCTGCCTTCTGTAACCCTTGAACTCAAATGATGCAGTGTCCCTGTGTCTCATTATGGTAATGGAAACAAGTAGCAGAGTAAGTTGTCAGAACGTTTAAGATTCAGTGTGTTTTTATCATCTTAGAATCTGCAAAAAATAAATACTTATTTACTAATCAGCTTTCCTTAGCATTATTTGGTTTGACTTGCTAGAGTACAGGTGGAAGTATGCTTAGGAGTAGTAAGCATTTGTGTTGTGGTGAGTTCTAAAGATATGCGTTGGGTCAGTGTTCCAGTGTGTTGTTTTGCTATCTGCTCGAGTTTTAGATGAAGAACCAGGCTGTGTGCTAGCATAAACATACAATCAATAAGTAAGTTATGTTTTGATAAGTGATGTTGGTGTGTGAGGTTTTATTTCTTCTATCTAAGTAAGCTAGGAAAGGTTAAGAAGTAGGGATTATGTCACATGTCAAATGTGGATCGACAGAAGTGTTTTGAAATAGAGGCTAGTGCCAACAATCAGTTGTATTAGAGAGTTGTTCTATACCACAAAAACTGTTTCAGGAGGAAAGATGATGAAGCCCTGCAGGAAAGAGTTGGCTGTTGTGTGGTGAAGGGTATGAATTTGAAATAAAGCCAAAGCTGCTCTGACAGTGTTGCTCTTTTGCCCTGAAAGCTCTTGATTACAAGTGTGTTTGATCTGTTGATTTCGTTTTGCTTCCTGTGTCTTTGGTATTGTGTTAGTTAAGTCAGCATAGTCAGGACACAGGTATTGCTAATTGGACTGTTAACTTTGAGACTAGGAGTGGGAGTAAGGGTAAGCAAAAACAAGTAGATAAAACTTGCACTTGGCTGCTGTCCATATGTTTTGAATTCTTTCAGAAACTCATATTTGCATATTATGTAATGTATAATTTGGTGGGGGGGGGGTTGATCTGCCTGAATGTTTCTCTGATTTTCAGGTTGATTATTTTTAAAGGTAAAATGTGGATCTTAACATGAGTTTCTGCAGTTTTGTTATAACTCTTTTAAACCTTTAATGATCACCATGTTTTCAAGACTATTTTCTCAATGAGTATAACGTCTGTGGACAGCTAAGTTGTACAGTTTAATGCTAACTTAGGGCAACTCTGCTCCAAGGTGTCAAGTTGTTAGTGTATTAATACAAGGTATTTATTGTGACTGTGTGACTGCCTTTCAGTGTAAGAGTGGATGTTGAGTCATTCAGAGAATAAAGAAGTGAGTTAAAAAACCCAAACTCGGAGCTTAGAAAGAATTTTGGCATAATATCTTTGCGTGTGTCTGTGAGTGTCTCTCAGTGCCCTCTGGATATGTATATATGAAATGCATCAGAAAACTGAAAATGTTGGTGACTATGATTTGAATTGGATTCTGAATTAAAAACATGAATTACATTGAATTGCTTTATAACAGTTGTGTGTTTCAGAACTGTCGCATGGTATTTTCCCAAATTTTCCTGGTTTGTATGAGGCAGAAGGGCAGCATTCAGATTCAGTGAGCTGAGAAAAGTTTTCTTTGTTCTTTCCCAGAATGAGTTGGCAGTACACTAGGAGAATAGGAAAAAGCACTGCATAGTATAGTGGAAAAGTATGTCATTTCAGGAGCTTCTACATGGAAAATTGAAGTAACCGGGGAACATTTTTGGAAGACTCTATGCAAAACTAGTAAAGATCCATTTGGAGCCAGATGTACAATGAAAAAAATACCGTGGAAAAAAGTTAGAAGCAACACTTGAACCTTGACTAATTGCATAGCAAGATGTGTTCTGTATTTCCTTGTCACAGTCACCAAGACTTGGAGTGCAAGAATCTGTGTAATCAAAATGCTTTTGCTGGTCCTCTAAGCAGCAGACAAGATTGAAAATTTAATTTGAATCATAAGAGATCTGAAAGAAAACTGAATTTCCTAAATAACTATAGGTACTTCTAAGATTGGAATTCTTATGGTCCAAGGTAAAAGGTGGGTTGTGTAGCAGATGGCCAGGCAGTGCAGTCATAAGCAAGTGCTTGATATGGGAGAGGAGAAGACTTCAGGGGGCTTAAGGGTTTGGATATTTTCCCCCACTTCTGGGGGTAAATAACCTGCACAAAAAGATGGACTACCTTGTGATTCTCACTTCCTTGCTTTGTTTTCAGACAAACCTTTGTTGTTGATGTGAAGCTGTCTGTTTTCGTGGTGCTGCATTTGTAAGAGGCCAAACGATAGCCCCTGTTCTTCTGTTGTCCAGCTCTAGTGCACCCAGGTGTGCTTGGGTCTCTGCTGGAGCAGTCAGTATTGTCCTGGGTGTGCTGTGGGTGCTGAAGGGTCTGTCTTCACCTTGTCCTGAGGTTGTGGGGACTGCTTGGCCTGTCAGGGAGCAGAGAGAGCTCTGGCCTCAGGTTGAGCAAGTTCTCGTTTGGTCTGTTGCTGCTGGTTCAGGCTGCCTTCTACAGTTTTCCTTACCACCTGTAACAGTGCTGGCATGCACTTAAAATTGTTGTTGGATATTATCAGTCAGTGAGAGGACCAGCATAGATTTTACTAAGCCAGCATCTCCCTCCAGCCTTTTCTAGGAATGTTTCATTCCCATGGAAATGGTATGTCTGCTGTGCCCCATGGCCACTGCCTCATTTGCCTTGCAGCCCTGATTTATCCTATCAAATGCTTGGTAAAGAGGGCCTGGACTGTATCACAGTGCTGATGGGCTGTGAGCAGTGGAAGAACTAGATTTAGCTTTGTCTTTCTTAAGTCCCATACATATGATAAAGCTTCTAGCATATAATTAATTTCATGTGTCTTCTTAGATGTAATTATTTCTAAGTAGAAAATGGAAATTGGTAAACTGTTAAGACAGAATGGGCCATTTAAGTGGAGAGAGCTTTCTTTCTATTAATTAACTTTTTGCTTGGTATAATCAGGAAAAATGCTTTGTTTTTAAGTCTTATGAGCCTGTATTTACTCTCTTGTTTCTGATGTACTAATGCTGGCTTCACTTCTGAGTGAATTGGGCTTCCCTTCTCAGTGATTACTCTTGAGCCTGTCGAAGAGCTTTGCTATTGACCTGCAGTTTCCCGCAGGTGACTGCCATCGAACCCATCAGCAACGACGGCGGAGCCAGTGTGAGCACCCGGCACCTGCACCAGAGTCTGCGATGGCTCTTTGGAGTGGCAGCGGTGGCTACAGATGTTGGCCATGTCCTTCTGGTTGACCTTTGTTTGGATGATTTGTCTTGCAGTCAGAATGAAGTAGAAGCATCGGGTAAGCTGCAGTTTTAAAACTTGAATATTGAAGTAAGAAAATTTGTTTCTTTTCGAAAACCAGCATGTATCCCAGTGAAGATCCCAGCGTGCTGGGACTATTGACATTTCCGTCAGTGCTGACAGACCATTGACATTTCTGACATTGCTGATTGCAGATGGCAGTTTGGCATTGTATGGTCCTGAACTGATCAAAAAGTGGGAGTGGCTTAATACTCCTGCTGATGTTAAGAATGCCTCTTGCTGCCCACATCTGTTTGTCCCTGTGATTCTTGCCAGTGGGCTGTTGGAATTTTTCCATCTGAGTCAGTGCAGCTGCCCGATAGGAAGTTGTGTTGGAGAGTGATATTTCTTGGCAGTGTTCTCTTGTTTCCATTCATGACTTGGGGCAAGCTTTATGCTTGTGTTTTAAAATAAATCTGGTTTGTCAAAACCCCTGCATTTGGGTGAATGAATACTGCAGTTTGTGTTTTCAGATTGCACACACAGTTTTGG
>VZRR01008731.1:0-52747 GCA_013398015.1 Oreocharis arfaki | reverse complement strand
TCCACAGCGAGACATTTTATTATATAGCATTTCCCCCCCCCCTTTTTTCTCTTCCTGAGTATTTGTTAAATAAACAGGGTTTTTTTTCATCTCTTTCACTTTCCTCTGAGGAAGACTTCTTTCCCGAACCTGGTGGGGGAGGGGTGGCTGTGATTCGCCTTCTATCAGAGGACGTTTTCCTCTGAATCCTCCAAATTTTCCTCAAACCAGCACAGACCCTTTCAACCCAAACCATATTATGATTCTATTAATGTATGAAGTGAGAGAGTAAGGAACTGAGGAACCTGCTCTTGCTCTGGTATCTATGCTCTTTAGAAAGCTGACGAAATATATTAAGGACAGACAAGATAAAAAGAATGAGTCAATGGAGCTGTAAACATTAGCCAGATGCTAGCCCAAGGTAGAATAATGAAATAGCTACTCTGTGAGTCTGTTAAGTAAGAATTAGATAATAAAAATATAATTAGGCTTGTCACTATGGAGCTTCTTCTCAGAAAGGTCAGCTTTTGTTTTCTTGTCAGCAGAGTTCAGGGTCTGGTTGATAAAGATACCTGTGTCAATATTAGATACTTTGATTTCTCGGAGGCATATAATTTAGTATCACATAATATTTCAATTTAAAAATACTGCACTATGTAGCATTAGCAAGCTACACAGTAGATGAATTAGAACTGGGGTTTCTGACAGGTGTGAGGGGGACCAATCTGTGTCCGAATTGGAGTGGGCTGCACAACACTGGCACAGAGTGCAAAGCATGATAGATCGTATCACCGCTTTGTGATTGAAAGTGAAATCTAAACCGAGGGAAGGCAAAGCAGGTGCCTCTGCTGTGTTAGGGGCGGTGCTGGCTTCAACCCTACAAGAGCGAGCAGCCCGGAGCCGTTGGGAAACGACCATAATTAAATGTCTACGAACACAAGTTCAGTCCCTGCAAGCCCACGTGAAAAACCTAGAGGGACAGGTAGAAAAGAAAATAAATCAGAAGAGCAGCTTGATACAAGTGTTGCAAAAGGAGCTGGTCTGGGAGCCTGGAGTGCCGGCTGCTGCTGGGGCGCGCCTGGGTGACGTCACAGGCAGAGCGGTCGCTCTCACAGAAGCCGGAAAGGAGCTGGTGGGCTCACAGAGGTGGTCTGACGGCACGGTCTGTCTCCGCCTGCTAATGTAAACTGAATTTTTACACAAAAATGATCAGAATAAAACCCCTGTCGTTACAACCAAAGAGGTACTTTTTACTGCTACCGAATTAGCTAAGTTAAAAAAGGACTTCAGCCGTGTCAGGAAAATTAATATGCAAACACCAGAGGTTTATGTCCAAAAAGGAGACAGAGGAGTCCCTTTTCGTTATTCGAATAAAGGGAGAGGTCCTGGGGCATTCCCNGCATATCTCTTTAATTCATCAATCAATGGAATCCTTCCCATAGTCTTTCTTATCTCATTGTGCTAGTCTTGTCTACTCACAGCTTGTTTGTAAAGACAAGTTCTGCATTCCTCTCAGCTGTCCCCCCTAGGAATCTGAAACAGATTTTTTTTTTTTTTTAGAGTTTCATTGAGTGGGGGAGACCAAATCCTTCTTAGCTAAAAGGAAGCTGAAGCGTACTGGGGACTGCCGAGCCCCGTGGTCCCTAACCCAGAGAGCAGCCGTCTGGACTGGAAATTTAAACCTCTTGGAGAGAGGCAACCCTGTAACCATAGAAAGCACCACAGATGAATTAGTAAAAAGTATTCAGAAGGCAGCATGCATTCAAATGATGTATGAGTGTAAGCTAACCCTTTCACAAGAACCACCTATGATGTTGACAGTAGATGCTGACCGGATGACCCTCTTAATTAGAGAGCTTCCTGATTCTCTGAAACCAATGGCAATACAAGGGAAAATACAGACTTTGGTCCCTCGAGAGAGTTGCTGCTGCCCTGGATAGTACCATCTCCTTCCCTGCATGAGATGCCACTATCCAGGGAGGCAAAGTGTGGACTTGATGAGAGGTAGCCCAGGAATTGATTAATTTTGGATGAAAGTACAGTCCAGTAAAGCCAGTAGTCAGCAAACCAGAAACTTGTAGAGTGATACATGCTCAGTTTAATCCAAGAATTTCACCCAGGATTTCCTCCTATTCCAGCCAGGGTGGGTGGAAGCGTCGACTCATGAGACAGGCAGTTTGGTCACAAAGCTGGCAGAAGGGAATCCCAAAAAGACTAATGGATAGTCTCTCCACAAACCAACTAGAACAGGTAGCATCAGAGTGGCCAAACAGGATGTCCAAGAAACCATGTCCAGAGAAGTGTAACATAAGGCCAGATGCACCTCCCTTAATAGATCTGAGCAGGGATGAGAGTGCACCAGAGAAATCCCATACAAGTAAACTGAAGACCTCACCCAGTTTAGGTGGAAGGGGTGCCAGAGGCTGGATTAGGAAATTTAGGATTGAAAATGACCACTTTAGGGCTTTGCTAGCTGCTGCGAAACACAGAGAGAAACTGTTGCTAGAGGAATTGCAGGGGAGATACTCAGGGAATAAGCCTTTACCTTCCTCAAATTCTTATGTGTATGAAGCAGGATCCAGTGAAAAATCTCAGGGTGGACAGGGGAATTGTGTTAATTAAAATAGAGCACCCCTTGTGGAGACCACTCTGGTGGTGCAGTGTGTTTGTTGAAGTGTATTTGTTAAAGTATGTTTGTTGCAACATTGTTGGTGTACTTACTGTTTCCAAAGATGTTGTTTTATTTCTTTTGGCAGAAGTTTGATTTGCAGTCAGGTGCCAATGGAACCATTTAAAGTGATAAGTCCAGTTTTAACAGGAATACCTTCCCCCTGATGGAGTGGCCCAAAGAGCTTGAGTTAGGAGGTGGTATACACAAATAAAACATTACTGTGACATCTTCAAAGTGACAGAAGGGACCACTAAATTGCTATCTGTTCAGAAATGAAGCACCTCAGATCAGTAGAGTCGCATAACCCTCCCTCCCATAATAAAAATAACACCACCTTTCTCCCCACACTTACAAAATGCTTAGTTCACCAATGCCTCAGCTAAGTGAGAAAGCAAGGTGTGGAAATACCAGGCAGTCGCCTTACAGACCAATACTGAGCAACAGCTTGTCATTGGAGGCAAAGATAGTGCCCAGGTTGGAGAATTGGTGGCTGTATGAAGTATTTTTAAACATGAATGTCTGTCCCTCTTTCCTGTCATCATCTATACTAATTCCTTTGCTGTCTTTATGGGCTGTACTGAATAACTTCTGTTCTGGGAACAGAACAAGTGGGAGGTAAATGGGATTCCTGGTTTGGCAGGAAGAGAAGTGGCAAAACTTCTTAGCATTTGCTGAGAAAGGTGACTTTGCAGTAGTATGGATAGCCACTCACCAAACAGGGGATGATCTGATCCAAATGGAATGATGGAATAGATGACCTGACCAGACTCGCTCCAGTAAACCAGGAGGCAGTAACTGACAACTGGGAACACCCCCTGGAGTGGCTGCATGTTAAATGAAGCCACACTGGGGCAAAAGACTTGTACTTAGAGGCTCATGCCCGAGGCTGGCATGTTACGAGAAAGAATTGCAAGACATGCATTCCAGCCTGCGAGGAATGTCGAGTTTAGCTTGAGAGACACCCCTTAGAGGAGACTGCACTACATCCAAGAGAAGGACAAGGACTATGGGAGGCTTGACAAGTTGATTATATTGAACCCTTTAGGAGATCAGAAAAAAACCCAGTATGTGTTAGTAGGGGTGGAAATAATTCCAGGCAAATTATTACCTTATTCTGATGTTATAGTTATGTTCCCAGCTCCGAAAGGGCCGAGAACCAGTGTGTTTGTATTACAGGGTAACTGTATACAGTGCTAATAACATTTATTATTGTTGTTGTTATTGTTATGTTTTGGAGGTGGAACAACATGCTGGACTCGACTGTGAAGTCAGAATAAAGAACTTAGCACACAAGTCCAGCAGGCTTCAAAAATGACTATGCAGAATATTGAATTTATATGTGAATTGTATTGTTCTGTTGTTACACAATATTAAATATATTAAGAAATCCAAGTTGCTAAATACCCCTACCCTTTTTCCTCTTTCTTTCTCTCTCTCTCTGTGTCTTTCTCTTTTCTCCTGCCCCTATCACTATGAACAATGTTGAGTCACGGGGTGGTGAGTGGGACCAATCTGATTTTTATTTATGCCTCAACATATGTTATACGTGAAGAAGCCCTATAGGGCCTGTATATGTACATGTGCTGGCAATNTATATGTGAATTGTATTGTTCTGTTGTTACACAATATTAAATATATTAAGAAATCCAAGTTGCTAAATACCCCTACCCTTTTTCCTCTTTCTTTCTCTCTCTCTCTGTGTCTTTCTCTTTTCTCCTGCCCCTATCACTATGAACAATGTTGAGTCACGGGGTGGTGAGTGGGACCAATCTGATTTTTATTTATGCNAAGGGGTGCCAGAGGCTGGATTAGGAAATTTAGGATTGAAAATGACCACTTTAGGGCTTTGCTAGCTGCTGCGAAACACAGAGAGAAACTGTTGCTAGAGGAATTGCAGGGGAGATACTCAGGGAATAAGCCTTTACCTTCCTCAAATTCTTATGTGTATGAAGCAGGATCCAGTGAAAAATCTCAGGGTGGACAGGGGAATTGTGTTAATTAAAATAGAGCACCCCTTGTGGAGACCACTCTGGTGGTGCAGTGTGTTTGTTGAAGTGTATTTGTTAAAGTATGTTTGTTGCAACATTGTTGGTGTACTTACTGTTTCCAAAGATGTTGTTTTATTTCTTTTGGCAGAAGTTTGATTTGCAGTCAGGTGCCAATGGAACCATTTAAAGTGATAAGTCCAGTTTTAACAGGAATACCTTCCCCCTGATGGAGTGGCCCAAAGAGCTTGAGTTAGGAGGTGGTATACACAAATAAAACATTACTGTGACATCTTCAAAGTGACAGAAGGGACCACTAAATTGCTATCTGTTCAGAAATGAAGCACCTCAGATCAGTAGAGTCGCATAACCCTCCCTCCCATAATAAAAATAACACCACCTTTCTCCCCACACTTACAAAATGCTTAGTTCACCAATGCCTCAGCTAAGTGAGAAAGCAAGGTGTGGAAATACCAGGCAGTCGCCTTACAGACCAATACTGAGCAACAGCTTGTCATTGGAGGCAAAGATAGTGCCCAGGTTGGAGAATTGGTGGCTGTATGAAGTATTTTTAAACATGAATGTCTGTCCCTCTTTCCTGTCATCATCTATACTAATTCCTTTGCTGTCTTTATGGGCTGTACTGAATAACTTCTGTTCTGGGAACAGAACAAGTGGGAGGTAAATGGGATTCCTGGTTTGGCAGGAAGAGAAGTGGCAAAACTTCTTAGCATTTGCTGAGAAAGGTGACTTTGCAGTAGTATGGATAGCCACTCACCAAACAGGGGATGATCTGATCCAAATGGAATGATGGAATAGATGACCTGACCAGACTCGCTCCAGTAAACCAGGAGGCAGTAACTGACAACTGGGAACACCCCCTGGAGTGGCTGCATGTTAAATGAAGCCACACTGGGGCAAAAGACTTGTACTTAGAGGCTCATGCCCGAGGCTGGCATGTTACGAGAAAGAATTGCAAGACATGCATTCCAGCCTGCGAGGAATGTCGAGTTTAGCTTGAGAGACACCCCTTAGAGGAGACTGCACTACATCCAAGAGAAGGACAAGGACTATGGGAGGCTTGACAAGTTGATTATATTGAACCCTTTAGGAGATCAGAAAAAAACCCAGTATGTGTTAGTAGGGGTGGAAATAATTCCAGGCAAATTATTACCTTATTCTGATGTTATAGTTATGTTCCCAGCTCCGAAAGGGCCGAGAACCAGTGTGTTTGTATTACAGGGTAACTGTATACAGTGCTAATAACATTTATTATTGTTGTTGTTATTGTTATGTTTTGGAGGTGGAACAACATGCTGGACTCGACTGTGAAGTCAGAATAAAGAACTTAGCACACAAGTCCAGCAGGCTTCAAAAATGACTATGCAGAATATTGAATTTATATGTGAATTGTATTGTTCTGTTGTTACACAATATTAAATATATTAAGAAATCCAAGTTGCTAAATACCCCTACCCTTTTTCCTCTTTCTTTCTCTCTCTCTCTGTGTCTTTCTCTTTTCTCCTGCCCCTATCACTATGAACAATGTTGAGTCACGGGGTGGTGAGTGGGACCAATCTGATTTTTATTTATGCCTCAACATATGTTATACGTGAAGAAGCCCTATAGGGCCTGTATATGTACATGTGCTGGCAATCCTGTCCCTAGGGAGACTTTGCCTGGCAGCCGATCAGGGGAGAGAGAGCTTCCATGATCGGACTGCGAGCAACGCCCCCCTTGCCAGCCGAGCAGATGCCTGGATGCCAGGGAAAAAATGCCTGTGAAGTAGGGTTATGAGAGGAGCCTTAGCACATAAAACTAGTTAACTGCGATGCCAGAGGAGCCATTTTCTTTGGGTTTCTTTGAGGGAGCGGGGGATTGCCTGGAGGGTTAGCTTGGCCCTCCTCCCCCCTCACCTTTTTCTCTCTGCCGTCTTGCTTCTTCCCTGGCTGTCTTCCCTGTCCGCACCTGTCCTGCCCTGCTTCGCCGCTTCCCTGAAGTAGCTCATCGCCGTGGTGACCCGGTGCTCTGCTCTTTCCCCCACGGAGCAGACGCTGCCTACCCTTAGCCCGCAGCCGTTGCCGCTGCCGTGTTTCCCATGTTGCTCGCAGCACCAGCCCGCAGCCGCCGCGCCCCGACCCTGACAACCCGCAGCTGCTCCAGGACTGCGCCCGTAGCCACGGCAACCTGTTCTTCATTGATGGAAGAGACACGCAGCCTGCTGCTGTTTGGAAATTGCGCCAGCCCACTACAGGAGCCACGCAGACACATTGCAGCTTGTGGCACACACGCTCCATCTGCCGAGTTGACGCTGACAGGGTGCCCGGGGTACAGCGTTAACGATCTGTCCCTGTCTTCTGTTTCTCTCTCCGTCTCTCTTTTTCCCTCTCTGCTCTCTCTTCTATCCTCCTTCAGTAGGAACACTCACCCTTCTTTATCAATAAACAGTTCCCAAATATAATATTGCTGCATTTGCGCTTTATTTTCACCCAAGAAATCTATCAAAAAGAATCCTCCCCGACTCCCCCTTTTACAGTGGGACGGGACAAGGTGTCAAAATGAAGTTGCTAATGGGGAGAGATCAATGAGAAATGCCATCTTTGCTGTGGTCTCCTGGGAGCTTTGGCTACTTTTATGATTGATCCAGACATTGATGCAAAATCCTTACTGGTGAAATTTTCAGATGAATTAAAGGTCTGTGAGGTAGCAAATAATGGAGACAATTAATTAGAGAATCATGCCATGTGACAGCCAGCTGCTGCAGTGGGTTAATACTGCAATGGTACCAGGATGCCACATTACTGCTGTGAGGGCAAATGCCAAACACTTTGTCAGTGGCCTCATGTTCAACCTGCTATGGAGTGTTCAAACTCAGCTACATGTCCCTCTCCTTCTAAACAATTCTCTCTTTCCCAGCCAATGTGTAAGGAAGACAAGTCTTGGAAAGGAAAAAGGTGAGAGATGTTGCTCTGCTATTGCGGTTCCAATTAAATAAAGTCAAACAAAAGATGCGTCTCTCATAACAGACAGTGAAACTCTCCAGGGCAAATTAAGACAGATCAGCTGGAGAAAAAAAGGTCTGATTTTTTTTTTTCTCCTTCTTTCTGTCAAGTTGTTGCCTTCTCAGAGCTGCTTGGTAACAACCTGCTGGAATGTGCTGTATGCAGGTATTTGCATTTTTTTACATTAATACCAATCTTGGAATTAGAGAAAGGTGGTTGTTGGAGAGAACTTTGTAGTCCAATGTCTTGCTCAGGACAGGACAATTTGGAAATTAGGTCAGAATGCTCAGAGCTTTATCAGTTGAGCTTTAAAAATTTCAAAGTTTGGGATTTCCTTATCTGCTCTGGGAAAGCTGTTCTAGTGTCTGACCATGTATAGGCCTAGAGAAGCTGCCTTTAGTCACAACTTCCCCCCTCAGGCCGCACTATTATCTGAGAAATTCTCATTAGGCCTCAGCCTTGACAAACTGCACCTGGACAAAGCCCTTCTCCTGCTTATCAGAAACACTGTCTGTTCCCAGGAACTCCTGCTGTCTAATGAGCACCTGGTTTTTAACAAGCAGCCTTACAAACTTTTTTTCTTGCCTGAATAACAGCCCAAGTAGAGTAATATTTCTGTTGCCGAACCTTTAATGAAAGTTACCAACTTGAATTTTGGCCAGGATGGAAAGTTACTGTGACTAAAGCCCACTCTCTTGAGACCAAATAAATAGTGGTCCAAAGTGAGATCTTTTTGAGCTCTCAACTCCCAGAAGATAATGGCCAAATGTGTGTGTCTCAAACACTGATAACTGGATGGCTGTGGAGCCAAGGAACTCTTAGTAATAACAGCCAAGAATGGTTGGTAATAACCAAGGACTATGGTTATTAAGATCTTGTGAGAAAGACTAAGTTTTGGCTGGAGAAGGGAGGCCAGGTGGAAATAGGGCAGCACTTTGCCACAAGAAAGAACCGCAACACAGTACAGCAGAAGTGCAGGAAAGATTGGCAGGAAGTGGACATGGACCATAAGGCAGGACCGGGACCACCCAAGACCCTCGAAGCCCTCTAACCCATTCCCAAATGATGTAAAAGAAGAGACTGTGCATGATAAGTAATTAGCATAGAAAGTGAGAAACCTGTCTTTGGGGCAGAGAAACCTGCCTGTGGAAATTGAGCAAAGAATCATGGATCCTGCTGGGTGCTAGTAAAGAAGCAAGCAAAGGCAGTTTATTACAGAAATCACCAGCATTTATAGTTCTCTAACTTCCAGACAAATTCTTCCACTTAGACCCTCCTTGCCCTTATTCCCATAGCAACACTATCAAGTCCTTGCAGATACCCTCCTTGCGCCAGCGTCGACCTTGTTTGCATCTTCTTTGTGCTAAAGTGCTCGGGTCGTGGCGTCCTCTTCGTTCTGTCTTTGCTTCCTGTTCTTGACTCGAGCTTTATCTGTCTGACAGCTTTCAGTGTACCAGAGCTAAGAGATATACACAGCTATCAGTTTCCATCACTGTCTGGTTCCTGACATCTGTCCATGAAAATGTACCCCCCACCCCAAGCCTGAGTGGTGCCCTCCAGACCCTGGGCATCTCATCAGCTGGACCAATGTAGCTGGGTTGCCACTTATTGCCTGGACTGACGTTGAGACCGAGACTGGCATGCTATCAGCTGGATTGACACTGAAGCAAGGGCTGGTGATCCCCTTTCTCCGCTCTTTTTTCTCATTTTTTCACTCTCTTTTTTTTTTCCTTTCTTAAATTCATCTCTCACTTTTAAAATAACCTGTTTAATTTCTCTTTTCCCTTCCACCCTACACTTTTATCCAATCCTCCCATCATGAACCTAATTTCTCTTTTCCTTTTACCCTTCTTCTTTCTCCCAAACACACTCCTGTGTGCCTATATAGTAGGTTAGGGACTAACATACCAATTTTCATGCCAAGCATGTAATTTACTAATAAAACTCTCAGATTGTTTGAGGACCCTCTGAGTGTTGTCATTCCTTTCAACCTTTTTGAATTATTTTTGAATCTTAAGTGCTTCTTTACTATTACGGGATGTTCATCACAGACCACTCCAGTGAAGACTTTTTCTTCCTTTTACCTGAAGGGTATTTTCTGGTTTGCATCTTGCCTCATGTAATTTCACTGCTCATATACAAGACAAGTGTGAACTGATTGAACTGTCTATCAGCTGTTGTTGATATGAATACCTCAGGTTAGTTCCCTGTCAGGGTTTTGGATGCTTGTGGAGGTGAAACAAATCCTCTGTGTGTGTGTGCGTGTGTGCATGTGTGCGTGTGTGCGTGTGTGTGTATATTTACTTCATCAGCTACGTTTATAATTCTGATGGTTTCTGATAGCACTATAGGCACTTCCCACTGCTTTGATTTATACCTACAATAAATAGTAGCCCTTAAACTACTTTTATTTCAGCAGTGGAATTGTCCTTATCTACTTTCAAGCTCTGTATAGTCTTCATAACATGTATAGAGGCAGTTCCTATCATTCCCTGCCCTCAACAAGCAGTCATTTAAATTTCCTTCTAACCCCTAGTTAAAATTCTTTCTATGCCTGAGCAGTTTTGAACCAGGTATAAAATATGTTGGGTAGGAAGCAAACTGACGCTTCTCAGCCTTTCATTGATTTTAATACAAAAATATGGTATTGCATCTAGAATAACTGGAAATTTAAAAAGCTATGGAAATGGATAACTTTATTCTGAAAACAAGTGTTACAGTTTCCATACTGGTGTTTAGTTTAATTTTGAAATTGTCATTTGTAATCTGAAAAAATCCCATTCTAGTAAAGGAGACACTGGGAAATTGTAGTGCAAAATGTTGAATTGAGTCAGACACAAAACTGCTTTGTCAGTGTTTGTTCTGTGCATAACATGAAATTCCATTTCAAGTGAATCACTGTATTAAACTTAGATTTTTCTACTTCAAATTTGTCCCTAAAACTATTCCCAATCTTTAGTTTAAACTGTGTTTTGCTACAGTTAAATCTGTCTTGATCATAGTTTTGACAATGCAATTAGAAATCAAATTGATATGAAAAGAAGCTACTGAATACTTATCTTCTGCTTTTAACTATATAAACACATGCATGTATAGATATATAAATATAGATACTTGCCCCACATGGAAAGCCACACCAAACCCTAGAAACCTTGAGATTTTGAATTTAGAGCTCTTAAATGCAATAACATTGGAATGTGTTTGAGTAAAACAGTATTTTTGCCAATTGTGTCTGCAACTTGTATTTTACTCAACCTTGGAAGGATATAGCAATAAAACTGCCTAAATTTTAAATAGGAGTATGGCACTGTTTTATTTTATTCCTTGTGGGTCCCTTCCAAATCAGGATATTCTATGATTTTCCATTTTCTCTTTGTTAATTCAGAGGTTATAATAAAGAATCCATTACAATAAGTGAAATCTTGGCTTGAGTCAAGCTTTATATTTTGCAGTTTTATATTATGCTTCATTTTTGGCTCAAGATTTTGGAATTAAGCCCTGAAAGTTGTAGTTAGGAAGTGTTTACGTGGCTAAGGCCTGGAATAAACCCAGAGCTTGCTTTTATTTTGGTATCCATGCTAAGGATAAAAATGATACAAATAGTAATAATAGTAATTGTAATAATAATAATAATAATAAATTCATCTGAACATATTTTCAAATGCAAATACAGTTCTAGATATTTGTTTCAATGAAAAATTCTTCCAGTGAAAAATACAGACTCTGCCCAAGACTGAATGCGAGAAAATGGGACAGTCAAATGCTACAGTTTCTGGAAGTCAGGAGTCACTAGGGCACTATAACCACTTTTAAAATAAAGAAATACATTAGCTGAATTAGACTTTGACATGGAGGCTGAATTATTTTATAAAGCCAGTCCTCTCTTTTTATTGTCTAGTTAGTCCTTGAAGTGGGAATATAATTGTAATGTGCCCATTTAAGAGCTGTTTATATTGTTTTAGTTTCTGTTCGACTGAAGAATTTTAAACTTAAGTAGCTAACTTATTAATTAATTAGCTACTCATTAGTAAGAAGAAAAGCACTTTTGTTTAATAGCTATGATTTTAAATCATGAGTACCTGGACACACAGATCCATCATTTTTACAGATAGCTTTTAAATTATTTTACTGCAGTTAAGACATATCATTCTAGCTGACATGTCTTCATCATCTTCCATATTTCTTGGCATTTCATTTTCAGGAGAATTTTTATTGGTTTTATGAAGTATATTTAAAATTTGACCCAATTTACCATGTGCCAGTTTGTTATTCACACTTTAAATCTTGTTCTAAACTGGTAAATTTTTTTTTTTCCAAAAAAAATTTTTTTTGAAAGGATTTTATGCAGTTGAAACACATTCTTTATTAGTAGACAGTTGTTTTGACTTTCTTTCTAATGGTCTAGTATTTTTAGTGAGATTGTTAGTTGTCCCTGGATGAAGAAAAGACTACTTGAATGGCTGTTCCTTTTAATCCAAATAATCTTGGTCTCTAAAGAGATTAACATAAACACATATAGTTGCTTCCTTTTGCCTCCGCTTCAGTGGTTTGGTTAGTTAGCCTATATGCCATTTCTGTTTTATAAAGAGCAAACCAAAAAACAAACTAAAACTCTGAGAGAGCAATGGCTAATTAAAACAATAACTATTGACTGAGAAAGCAGCACAAACTGGGTCAAAAGTGAATTGTTTATTGTTCACAATACAGACTGGGCCAGAAAAGAATTATTGCTCACGTAAGAGATAACTCAAGTATCTGTTTGCAAGCCAATGCAAGTTGATGTAGTGTTGATGTTCTTGCACAGGACCAGTGAACTTTTAAGCTGGGTAATTTGCTTGAGGAACAAATTTTGCGTGAAATAGGCATCAGTTAAAATTGTCAGTGGGAGCTACTCATTTGTGAGATGCAGCAAATGGTTATTATCTGGTAATTGATTTGGCTTATGCTGCTAAAATGTGAAATTAATCTGTTTTGTAGCCTCAGTAAACACTGATGGAAGAAGCAGTCAAAAGAGGATGGTTATTAAAATTTTTAAAAATAATTATTGTTGCCCTCACTGATAAAGAGCCTTGCGTGCAAATGTTATATAGGTAATTTATATCCCTCTTTTATTCTAAGTGCCCAATTTCTTATTTTGGCCTCTCCTAGACAAAGAAACTTCCTTGTGCACCTAACTGGTCTCAATACTAGGGAGGCTCAAATTATAACAGCTTTTTTCTTGAGATGCTGATTTGTTGCCTAATGTGTCATTGAGGAAGTTTCAACACTTATGTAAAGTTAGTACTTAAAGAACTGCTACAGTGGTGTGTATACATAATGTCACAGCTCTGTACACATATTACTGCCACCTTCAGTTGGCCCTGTTTTCTGTCATTCTTTGTATTTCAAGCAGTACCTTGCTTAGAAAGCAACTCTCAAGTGCTCCATCACATCAGTCAGAGTCTTATAGTCTTGAACGGCAAAATCTGTCTGAATACTGGTCTGTGGTCCTGCTTCAAATCTTGTTGATTATTTACCAATTGTTTAGTCAAGGTACAACAAATACTGTAGGGTTCAGGCCAGGATAGAATACAAATACGTATAAGACATCTGAATTTACAGGAAATAAATAACCTCAGCTACTTGACATCTAATAGCTTTCAAAAACAGACTCAAAATTTCAGTACCCCCAGAACAGGGGTGGGCATGAGGTATAATTTGAGCATGGTTAGAGTCTTCCTCAAAACAAATCATATTCTGCACAAGTTCATACATTATTTTAGCCTGAAACATACTTTGTCAAAAGTTTTGTTTGGAAGACTTCTTCTACTGCTAAAAAAAAGTGAAAGTAACTGGAACATGTATTTAAATCTCTCAATATTTTAACTACCTCTCCAGTAAAAAAACCCAATCCCATACAGAACGCACAGAGGATTCAGCCCTTGAACAGACTAAAGAGCTTGATAAAGAAAAGACAGTTTCCAAGTATGAGGTATTGACCATAAGATATATTTTCATTTACTTAAGACAACCAGAAAAATCCATTGCTAGAAATAAAATGCTTTGGTGCTCTATCATTATTACTCCAAGATAGTTAACTATAAGGTAGCTTGGGTGTCAAATTTAATGCCAAAAGTCATTTGACGCTGAAAATGTGTCTGCCTGTTGCAGAAAGCAAATAACTTTGGATGGCATGTTTTCCATTTGCAATTCCTGTAACAGCGCTAGGAGTGATAATGTATCACAATTGCTTCAAAAATCAAACCAATAAAATGTATTCTGTTTTTAATAATAATAGTTACAACAAAACCAACAATGATTATTTTATATGATATTAATTTGCTTAACATGTTGGAAATCTTTAAGTAAAAGACTGCATAAATATTTAAATCCACGTTAGAATATTCTTGAAATCTAGGCAGCTCATACTGCAGCACTTGATGAGGTGCTGGGAAGTTGAGTTTCTCAAGAGTCATTATGATAAATAGTAAATTCTCTTTCAAACCCTCGAGTTCCAAGGCATACTTCATGTGAGTGAAATGTTAGGAAGCCTACAAGGTATAAAATACCAGGTACTCTCTTCCTATATTCTGAGTTCAGCTCCCTGCTCCAATTTGGCTTCGGGGAGTTGTCAGAGACTGGAAAAAGTGATCTGTTTTTATACATCTTGAGGGCTTGGAATGTGTGATAGGGAGTGGGTCAGACCTTGCTTGGGTATGGTAGTGCCCTGCCCCTGATACCCCCCAGTCCTGCAGTGTCTGCCAATCAGAGCAGACTGGAAACAGCCCCAGTATTGCCTAACCCAG
The DNA here is from genome assembly GCA_013398015.1 of Oreocharis arfaki. Classification (NCBI taxonomy): domain Eukaryota; kingdom Metazoa; phylum Chordata; class Aves; order Passeriformes; family Paramythiidae; genus Oreocharis; species Oreocharis arfaki. Next base: position 38,325 of record VZRR01008731.1, on the reverse strand, counting down.
TCCCTGAGTGGCCAAGTGAGCAGAAATCCCACTATGGAGGAAGGCCCAGGATGGGCCAATAAGGTTTGTGAAGGGTCACTACGAGGCAAGCATGTTGTCCTTTAACCCTACCTGCATCTTGAAGTTTTACATCGATGGAACCCAGGAGTTGGTAGCTATGTCTCTTTTTCTGTATCTTACCTGTCTTTCTGTTTTTCTCCCTTTCTTCTTCTTCTAACTCTCTTCACACAAAATGTAACATCAAATGGGTTTAAAGGTTTTCTAAGTCCAATGGGCTAAGTCTATGCTCTTGTAAGTGATGTTATATTGTATTTACTCCTTTGCCAATGTTCCTTAATTTTCTAAATTTTGCCAGGATAGTTTGTGTGTTTTTTACCTCTTGAGAATATCTCATTGGTATTTTCTCCTTTGCGTCTACCCAGAGCAAAAGAAACTTGGTTTCACCCTAGAATTCAGTGCCTGGGGTGAAATAGGAGTGACTGTCTAAGTACACAGTGGGGTATTATAAGTGGAGTTCATAACTTTGAAAGTGAAGAGGTTTGTTTAAAGGCATTGAGCATTGAAGAGAGGAGTTTGAATTCAGCCTTCAGCTTCTAATTTCAAGTCAATTCCTCTACCAAGGAAATGAAAGATACGGATCATGTAGAAACTACTCCCCGTTTTCTCATCACTTCCTAAAGATAAGAAAAGTCAAGTGATTAGAAACTGAGATATATTTTCCAATAACAGCTTCCTCTCTGATAAATCCCTCGTGTGAAATCAGCCACTGAACAATGTCCAAAGAACTGAGAAGAGATTTAAATAAGGACACTGTGATCTACTATCTCATATATCTAGCGTGAAACAGAAGCTGGTCTCCTCTACAGTGTCACGGAGGCATCTGTTGATGGGTTGTGTGGACAGGAGATTGTCACTTGCAGAGTACTCTTGTATAATTTCAGCACTGTAGCACAGTTGTCAGCTTTGAGTATGGATGAATATGTTGCCTAGCTTGGGTAGATTATGTTCTTGCAGTGTAGAGAAAGGGAGTAGGAATACCCTGCTGTAGCGTTGGTAGGGTTTCACTTGGACTGGAGAAAGGAAGGTAATTTATGTGAGTCTCTAAAATGTCTGCTAGCCCTGAGTATCACTTAGGGATGTAATTAGCTGAAAAGATGTGCTTAAGCAACAACAGGCACCAACCAACCAAAACTCAAAGAAACCAAACCCCCAAACCCACCAAAAAACTCCACATAAAACAATTTTTTTTTGCTTGTTTTTTTTGTTTTTTGTTGGTGATTGAAACATGGACCCAGACTGGCAGGGAATCTGAATCGTTTATTCAAAGGAACAAGGTGGTTTTACACACTTCTTCAAGGCACAGTATTTCCTTGCATGGCAATTCTCACTAAGCGACCTATCACACATTGCCATGTCAGCACTGCACTATCTAAATGTCCTTCCATTGGGTGATCATGCGCTGTCCCCCTGCCTGTCAGCTTCCGGCGGGCTCCTCTCTGTAGGGCTCTGCCACGTGACACCTCCTCCCCCCAAGGTCTGGGGCAGACAAACCTCTGTATGTTGATATGTGCTCCTTTGTGCTGCCATGTGCTTCTGCAGGCATGTCCCACAGCCCGCAGCTCAACTCCATCCCATCTCTTCTCATAGTTTTTGGTTGTTTGTTTTTTTTTAATAGAGAAATAGAGATTTTTTTAAAATGAGAAATGATATCAGGATTAATTCGTTCCACTAGGAGACAGAGATGGCTGACAGAGCCTTTGTGTTCCCTTTCAGACATTTTTCTAAAAACTGTGTGTAGCAGCTGCTCTTTACTTGTGTAGAGTGACTAGATACTGCGGAGGCGAAATAACGGGACAACACGCAACGATCAATATGATCATGTGAAGCCGTTTATTATTCCAGAATATGCATCTATATAGCATTTTTAGTTCCATATACGTGATGATTCGAACATTGTGCGGTCAAAAGCAGTATAATGATTGGATGCTTGCTACTGTTCATATACTGCGTCTAAACTTCTGATTGGACACTTGCTGTGACTACTGTTCACCATACTTCAGCATCTCGCATCTTCTCTGTTCAGCATAATGTATCAATCTTTTTGAACTAACTTATTGTTTCAGCAGTTCCTAAACTATACTTCTTTCATGCTGCTGAACTATCTTATTATTTCAGCAATTCCTAAACTATATTTCTTTTGTGCTGCGGTCAATACATCCTTGTTTCATATCCTTGGGTTGTTTCTTTTCTTTCTTCCGTGGTGTTATCGAAGATAGTGTATCCTTTACTCAGCTTGATTCAATGCTGGGAAAGCTGGGTTGTGCATTCCCAGTGTCTGTTCTCCTGCAAAAATTCTTCAACATGTCCGTTCTCCTGCAAAAATTCTTCAACAATATACAATCAGGAACAACTCAGCTCTGTCTGTTGAACTGGGTTGATGGAAGTGCAATCTGTCATCTCTTTTAACAAGTCTTGATATTGGTAAAAAAAAATCATGAACTACAGCAAATTTGTGTAGTAAAGAACAAGTGTAAGACACCACTTCAGTGCTGTCTCTTCCAGGCACTGCTGCACCTTCTGACTAAGTCCTGAATGGGCCTCCAAACACAGACAAAATACTTGCTCACACTGACAAATAATTAATTTGAAATTTGAAGAAATAGCTCAGCATATTTGCAGGAATTTCTGCACATCAAACATTTTCAAATTTGTACTATACTTCTCTCCCTACATCCACAAATGCCCTCCCCTTTAGTTTGATACAAATTCAAATAGACTCTAACGTCAATTATAATCCATCCGTACAACTCTGAAATGCGTAAATATTCTCCTTGATCCATCTTTTTGTTTGGACTGCTCATAGTCCTGGGTGTGTATTGGGTGCTTATCATACAAGACTGGAGCCTCTTAGGAGCCCAAGCAGTTGGGATTCTCTGTTGGTTTTTGTCCCCATTTATTGGCCAATTTTCTGGCCAAACCAAATAGATCAAGTGAACTATTCTTTTTTCCTTATCCATCAGCTAATTTCCAGAGACATACAAACATAACATAACTTTGATGACATTAAATTGTAACTTAGACGACTATTAGGTTCTGCATCTCCTTGGAAGGTAGGTTTGCATTCCAGCCTCAGAAAGAAAGTGATTTCACATTAAGAATGCACAGCAGTGGTACTGTAAAATCTGTGAAGACACAAAAGAGTGCTCATAACCTTTTGACATGGGAAGCTCAGGCTGCCAAACACTGAAATTTCAAGGACTTGGTGATTTCTCAAAGAGATTTAAGGCCTGATCTAGACTGAATGATTGAGAAAATGAATAATTTGCCATCTGTGGCTTGCTGGACAGAATCAGCAGAAGGAGCATAATATAAAATAGAAATATTTTACAAAGAAACTGACTGAAATTAGCCAGTAAGCTTTCCATTACGATGTCTTCATATGGCAGAAGACACATTCATGAATAAGAAAGCAACATGTGAGTGAGGAGAAAAGAAACACAGAAGTTTTGCATTGCAAAGGAGGTAATTTCTCCGTTGCACAGGTGCCTGGTGCTTTTAATATAATGAAAATAGCTGGTCAATTAAAGAAACATAGGCAGATACAGAAAGAACTCAAAACTTCCTGTGGTCTTTTACTACCTACAGGAGTTCAAGGTACAATATCCCTGGTTTGCGCTGAAATTCTATTTCAAAATCTGACAGATAGCGCACTTAGATTTGGAAACCTTCTGCCAGTTTGTTGTGTGTACTCAGTTTGCCTGGGCAGACTTGGTGCTTCTGTATGTCAAGAGTATGAGTAAATCACTTGGAGATTTCAGGGAATTGATATTGAGATATCTTCTGGTTTAGCATGAAGGAGGGAAAAAAAAAGGTTTGAGTTAAAGCTGTTTTGTTTTGCTTGTTTTTGGAGAACTATATTATAAAGGACATCTGTGATGTATTTTATGCTTTGCTTTTATTGCTCTTTTCCTGAAACAACCAGTTACAGTGAGAAGAAAGAAGCTGGAATGTGCAGAGTAGAAACCAGCAGTGAGGACTATTTGAAGCTAAAGCTTTGTTACTAAGGAACACAGATTAATAAGGACAAGAAGTCCTTAAGTCTGCTTATTTAGCATGACAGAAAACTGATATATATATGCTTTTTGTCTAGAAGGACCCATCTATACTATATGTCCCTGCAAAATACAAGTCCAAAGTGTTCTTCTGAGAACTGTCCTGGGGTGACTCTATGATACTGTATTCCCTATCATCTGCTCTGTGCCAGATATGAATCCTGAGCCTTCCTGTGTCTTTAAGCTGTTTCTCAGGAGAGGGGGGAGAGAAGCCAGACAAATTTTTCAGAGTGATTTGTCCTCAAGGACACACATTCCCCTGCGTTGCTGCTGCTACAGAGCCAATGAAAGCACCTTCCTGCTTCTTCTCAGCTCTCAGGTCTCTGCAGCAGGGAAGAGGGTTACATTCTCTTGCTTTTTTTAGCTAGCTTCTTGTTCGTAGCTGGAGCAAGGAGTTTCCTGGGACTTTGTCTTCTTCTCCTCTGGACTGTTCAGCAACACCAGAACATCATCAGGGGGCCCCATACCGCAGCCTGCAGGGGCCCATGCTGAATCCCAGCTCCGGAGAGAGAGCAGAGCCACGCCTACAAAGGACTCTAAATTTACCACATTTTCTCCACAGCAAGAGGCTTTATTATTTAATATAAATCTTATTTTTGTGCCTATGTGCACTTTGCTTGTTAAATAAATAGTTTCTTTCGCTTTCCTCTGAGGAAATTTCTTTCAGAACCTGTGGGAGAGGGGCTGCAGGAATCTGCCTTCTAACAGAGGGATGTACGTTTCAAATGTTTTTCCTCCAAATTTGTCTCAAAGACAGAACCCAAGCCAAAAGTGAAATCTGTGGTACATGAAACCAAGAGCCAAACCCCATAATTTTTAGCATTACAGGAAAAAAGGAAGAATGAGAGCAGAAGCTGTGTACTCAGTCCACACAAAACAAGGGGTGCTTATGAGTTACTGCTGTAACGTGGTTTGAATAGGAAATGCAGCAATGTATAATGAAGTTCATTTAATAGTTTCTACTTACCTGAATTTCTCTGTGCAGTGTATCCAAGATGTTTTTGAGTATGTCAAAAGCATTTGTGTAGTCCCCTTTGACACAGCTGAAATCCTGCTAGACTCTTACTGTCTGATGATGGAACTTCAGTGTACAGTTCAGAAAAAAATCAAGTATTTCCCTCTCTTTAATCTCTCTAGAGGATTTTATAAACTATTCATTTTGTGATATTCTGTTAATTAACTGTGCTATTGCCTGTTTTGTCCACCAGCAGCTATACAAAGCAAGCCAAGAAAAATACAAATATTATTTCCAGGTGAACAAATGTTAATATCTTCACCCAATTTTCTTTCCAGTTCCTGCTCTACTAAACTCCCACTGAAGTCAGTAAGTATGCCTAAGTAAAGAACAAATAATAACTAATTAAATGCCTTAAGTTTTGTTTCAGGGCAAGGAAATGACTGTTGGATTGCTAATCAGCCAAGCTTTTCTAGAGAGAGCAAATATTAAGATTTCCATATATAAAAAATTCAATGTGTAGAATTCAAAATAAGTTCAAAGATATTAATCTCTGATCCATTGCAACTCTCATGAGAAATACAGGTAAATGTTTTTAATAATAGTTTTTATTTCTGTAATGTTTATGCTTTTAGGGGGAGAAAAAGGTGATCAAATGCTCATTCATGTATGAGCTAATGCATTATCATATAACTAACCTATATCTCCTATCAAAGAAAAATATTGTTTTGATTTTTTTTTAGAAGGGGTTAAAATGAAAAACAAAGTCTCACCTGTGAGTGTATTGTCTAAATCACTACTGTTTTGGGAGGTGTAAACAAGCATACATTAATATTGCTCTCAGACACTGAGCCATCTGTCAATGTCAAGAAGCAGTTTTGAACTGGGTTATGAAGTGAATTTGGGACAATGTTGGTTTGACCTGTTTTAATTTTATAACACAGGAATCCTTTATATGTTATGATCCCAGTTAGCAGCAGTTCTCCTCTTGCCACTTCTCTTGTTATTGGTGGTTTGAATTTGAATGTTTTGAAAAGAATGTGTACTTCCTTTCCCTTTCGCAGAGTCCCAAAGTGAATGTGCCAGGAGTGTGGTGGTGGAGAAAGTAAAAGGGTTAAAGTTTCTTGTATGTTGTGCTTTCCTCTAATGCTTCCCAGACCTCTTATAGCTTGTTTGATTAGTACTTTAAGCTAGCAAGACAGCAGGAGTTCTAGACTAAATGGGAGAGATTATTTATAAGATAGTGATGGACAGAGGGTTGCAAAGACGTTCTTGCAGTTGTGCCAATACAGGCACTCACAATTAAGATTTATGTGGTCGCATGCAATGGATGTGCAATGGAATGTAGATACTTGTTGCTTTTATTATACTATCTACATATAGGCTATTCTGTGATTTCTAGTTTATTCTAATTACCTATTGAGTTCTGACGTTAAACAAGGTTCTGTTTCAGTACTTTTGGAAAGCTAAGCATGGTAACAAAGCATGGAAAGTATCTAATGAGAAGGTCAACATTTAAGGCTTTCATCTAGTTTCATCTAGAAATAAGGTGGTAAGGGTAATAATAGCTAAAACTCTTTGTTGTCTTCACATCAAGGTATTTCTTGGATAACATGGATATGAAAGTAAGTGTGGAATATGGGGTTATATTTGTAAAAATGGTTAAGGCGTATGGTCACTAGAAGGCCCTGTGGGAAAGGCACAGCTGCGGCTAGACAGTTGGAAGTCGGTTGAGAGATCAGAGGCAGCTGCGAGTGAGGAGAGAGTCAGTCGAGTGACAGTCAGAAGTGAGACTGTGATTGGCTGGAGGAACGCGTGGACAGCACATGAACAGGAAGCTGATTGGGTGATAGGATTCGTGGAAAGCAGCGCCACAGCTGTGCCAGCCAATGGGTGCCCTTCTGCTGTTAAGCTCTGTTAGGCTTCGGTTTGTTTTTGGGTATGTTCGGTTGAGATTAAGGGTGTAAAGAGGGGGAGAGTTTTGGCAATAAAAGGATCTTCCTTGGACAACAAGGGGATCTGTTGTCTTTGTTCCTCATTGCTACAAGTAAGTAGTATTCAATGTTAGCTTAGATCTGGCTCTACTGATACGATACAACAGCTTAAAGCAGCTTTGTTTTAGCTTGTTTTCAGCAGGGTTGTACCACATTATCTATTGTGATGCAATTTCAATTCCTCCAAGTGCTCCTTGATGTTTTTTTCTTCTGGATATAATAGTTAGCATGGAGACTCTAGCATAGGGAAGAATCCTATTAGGACTTGACCAACAAAATTGATCTAAAATAAATGGGTGTTCAATGCATCAATCAATTTTTGTATATTCCAATACTTGCCAGATCTGGGAAGGAACATCTTCATTCATCGTATCTCCTTTTGTATTATTAATACAGAGTTATTATGTGTATTTCAAAGGTATAACTCCAGGACAGAGTTGAACAGTTTGCATCACTACCAGTGCATTGAATATGATTTCAAAAATGTTAAGGGAGGAAAGGTCGAAATTAAATGAAAATGAAATATTTCAGAATAGACCATGGAATCAGAATTTTATATGAACATTCACCTATAATACCAAATTTGATTGCCATAAAACAAGTTGATACAAGTTAGTTTGATCTTAAAATGGAAAACTCATGAAGCACTGTTTCTTCAGTGTCCAAATATTGAAAGAAAAACCCATATCCATTTCAAGATTGGTTTGGGGCTTTACTCTTCAGGCATGAAGAAAATGAAAATGTTAGCCTAATATTTAAAAGTTTGTAAAAGAAGGATGTCCGTAGGATACCAGATAGCTAGCTCTTGGGGTTTTGGCAGGTTTTGTTTATTTGTTGGGTTTGGTTTTTTCCTTTTTTAAAAAATTTATTGATGGAGAAGTGGAAAGATGGGGTGAATGCCTGCTGAGCTGTTTACAGCTACTCACACATCCTTGTCTCTAATTGGAGTGCTACAGTTCCCACAGACTTTTTTGCTTGTAGCCGTATTTTCACTTTTCAAACATTGTCAGCATGCCTTGGGGTTCAACTTGAGGTGAAACTCAGTCTGGTCATATCTATGTTTTAACTTACTGAACTTTGACTGAACTTGTCAATATGAGTCTGGGGATCAATATGTGGAGTTCCACCTTCTTTACTCAGGATTTTATCCATTTTACTTGCATGTGAAGATGCAAGAGTGCAAATCAATGTGTTATGCTTAATAGTATTTAAGTAAACAAGTATCTGTTTGCTGATTGCCAGGTACTTCTGCAGATCCTCGTTTTCCACTCATAGCTAGACCTTGGCTCACTAAGTTCTTATAACACAGACACAGAAATAGCAGTTAGAGTTCTGACTGTAGCAGAAAATATCACACACACATTTGTTGCCCTAGGCTTTGTGTATGTCTCCCAGGAGTAAATATATATCCCATAAGCTTATAAACACTGCTATTTTTTTTTTTTTATTTTGATGAAACAGAAGCGGGAATAGGAGGAAGCCCTGAAGCATAGATCAGGTTATTTTGTTCAGTAACAGGCATGGAACATGACAAACCAGAGCCAGCAGCATGGCAAGAATCACAGGAGACACTGGGTAAAACCTCCACTGGCATCTCTCATGTCCTGAGTTCTGTGTTCCTGAGGTCACATAACTCGTATCTTCCCTGAACCCTATTAGACTGCTCCAGCAGGACCATCTGTATGCTAATGAGAGCTTTGAAATGCTTTCCATGCTTTTGTTACTTAAACTTCCTAGCACATATCAGAAAGACCAAAGTTCTCCTCTATTGTTTTCCTACCTCTTAGCAGCAGTAGCCTGGGTGGCAGTTTAGAGTGAGTGGAATAAAAATTCAGTGTACTGCTAATGATTTAATACAAAGGCCTCTCTTTTTCTTGGCTTTTTTCTTTTTCAACATTTTTTTTTGACAGGGGTAATCTCTATTTCATCTCTGCTACAAGCAGTGCTTTTTGGCCTGTTTATAACTTCAGCTGCCTGGAGAAAGCCTAAAGGAGATGTGATAAAACCAGAGTATACAGCAAAACATATTATATAAACACACAACATGCACAAAGAAATAATTTGAAGGATGAGGGGGAAATGTCAAATAGGGTGTGTGAAAACCAATTTGGCTTAAAATTCAAGGCATTATGTATATGTGTCATTTGCCAGCTTTCCATTTATCCTTGAGGGAAGGCAGACATCAATCATACCTGCATGTTAGCTACTGTCAACAATGCCCAGGTTCTTCACTGGACCTTCTCATCTGGCCCAAGTTAATTTAGAATATATTAATGTAAGAACTTCTGCTGTGATTTTTCTTTATAGGCACACAAAAATTATTTCACTTAAAATATATGCTATGAAACTAAAAAATATCTGTTAAGTTGCTATTGATCCAAGCTTGCCTCCATATGTTGCTGCTTATTAGGAATGACTTTTCTTTCTATGATTACAACATAATTTGATTTGAAAGGGTCTAGAGCTGGAAGGGTCTTCTAAAGATGAACTTATGTGCCTATGTGCTCTGAAACAAATATATTGAAAGTACTTCTTACAGGTCTTAGAGGTGCTGGATCTCAGAGGTCTTTTCCAGCCTAGATGATTCTATGATTCTAAGCATGTCTGCAATGCTGTGGTTAAAAAAATAAGTTTTCCTCACTTCTCACCTCCCAGATATGCAATATTTAATCTCCTTACTCCCCAGTACAGATATATTACTTACTATCAGTTAATAACAAATCTGACATATTTCTAAATCTGTTGTCATGTGATTTGGCCTTACATTTTTTTCTGAGCATAGTAAGATGATTTCTTTCTGCTTGGGTGAGATTTTGTAGGCCTTATTCCATTTGATATTCTCTAAACTTCTTTTAAGCACAAACTGGGGTTCACACAGGGCCCTGGCTTGAAGGGGGAGCATAGGACAATACTGAAATATGAAACTTACAGAAGCATCTAGTTTATGGTATGTGTCTATGATGTTAAGTGTACATATAAATGAATGTTCAGTGAATATTGGTACTTACTCATTTTCAGCTTTTCACTGTTTATAGTCAGACTTGGAGCAGACTTTGACAAATAAAACTGTAACAGTTATTTTAAATTGCATTAGCCACATAACTACTGCCTATTGAGCCTTCACATCCTTTCTTTGAGTGCTTCTAAAAAATGCATAGTCAGTTGTAACGAAATCTGTGATGCTGGAACTGCTGTGCCCTCTGATGTTTTGTAAAGGGTATAATACAAATGTTTGCAAAACCCTCTCTACCTATTGAAACTCCAAGGGATAATCGTGTTCAAACTAGATCAACAGAACTTGGGCAGCTGTCTAAAAAAGTTATTCAACTTTTGTTCTTCTAAAGACAGAGTGTTTGGGGTTTTTTTTTTTGATTTTTTTTTTTTTTTTTTTGCTGGACCTGAAGACTCCTTCCTTTATTTAACAGTGGTCTACTACATTCTTCTGGAGTTAGCATGCTTCCTGTGGCATTCCATCATTGTGTCAAGGCGGCGCTTCACAATATTTTTCACATTTTCTGCCTCATATATCAAACTGTAGAAGTTATTCATAAGGCATAGTTGTTGTTCCGTAAAATTTTTAGCAACGCTCTCATTTTTATCTGACAGCTAGAAATACCTGAAGTAATAAAAAATCGTTTCTACTTCATATTTGCTTTGGTGCTCATTCTGTTCTTGTCAGTGTCTATATGTTATAGTAGGTGAGATTTATACATCCCCTTACTTGGCATTCTGGGAGAGCCATGCACAGAACACGAGACTTTTCCTTTTCTTCAGGATTAAAATATATATATTATTTCAACTCGCAAAACCTGCCATTAAATATGTATTATACATGCTCTATTTGAACATAAATCAACACCTCATTGAATGGTTTCTGTTCTTTGCATGCTAGTTTTTTTCTCTACAGATTTTTACATTCTCCTGTTTCTACAGTTCCGAAGATCATTCAGTTTCCTGGTATATTTGCAGAGAAATATTTTATTCAGGAGAAGACTTTATTTACTTTTCAGTTGAATTGTGCCATTTATCTCCAAATTCAGTCCTCTTAAGTAATTAAAATCATCCTGAAGAGAATATAAAAGAAATCTGTCATATTTAAAAGTAATAATTTGCATTAAAATCAATATATACTGTCACATATAGCTGAAAAAAATATTGAAATTTGAATTTCAGTGCTTTTAACATCTTTTAACTATTCTGGAGATTTTACCTCAATGTTCAATGTTACTTCCATGCAGCCAGTACCTTTCTGTGATCAGTAAAATGTCATGTTTTCAAGGTAATCTGTTTAATACCTCACTTCATTCTTCATGAGATGTAGGTTAACTTCAAAGAACACAAAGGATGTACACCTACATTGGGCTGAGTCTGTAACTCATTTGTTAAATCATGTCTGAAATACGAGAAGTATGACTAAACCAGAATTATTCAGTTGTGTGATCATTAATAGAAGTCTAATAGTACTGTACAGTAATTCCATTTGTTTCCCAAATGCTCCCACATTGACTCCCCCATATTATTGACTCCCATATATTGTCCCAGATTGATGAAAAAGGCTTTGGAAAAGTTAATGCAAATATTGGCTGGTTATTTCAGTAACTCCTAGTCTGCAAAGGTACACAGATTTAAATTTCTCTTTGTATGGAGGCACTCTGTCCAGTATTAGCAATTCAAATAAGGATCTGTGCTTTATACCAGAGAGCAAGAACTGTAAGGGTTTCAAAGTTAATTAGACTAAACAGACAACTAATTACATCTTATTAAAATGTAAAGGACCTGTGACAAATTGCACTAATTGCATGTTTTTACGTATCTGAAGAGGTCAGGCTACTTAAAAAGGGTGTTGTTAACGGAAGACAAATGTAGTTTTATATGCTCGATAGGAATATTATAAACTGCATTATTTATGACTCTGGTAGGAACACTTAATAATTTTAAGCTTTAAATCAAACTGTTCATTAAGCCAGGGAGTCAGCACACAGCCCTGAAAATAGTCTGTAAAAATCTGCTGCCAATGTAATATTAATTTGAAGGTCTGTTGGTTATTTTTTCGCCCTCTCTTGGCAATACAGATATACTGTTATTTTAAAGTATGTAAACCCTAAGGGAGTTAGATCTCTTTGAAGTTTTCCCCTACTCTCGCAATCAAATAGAAAAAAACCATTTTATATTATTAATATTTTCAAGAATTATATAAAAATCAACCTCTCTCAGGTCTAAACTATTGCAACTCCATATGATAAATACCAGTAAAAGGAAGAAGAATGAAATAGTGGATAATAGAACAAAGAGTATAGAAGAAAGGTGAGGAAATCCCCTAAAATCTTTGTAGGTGTTGCTGTTAAATATTGAGCCATTATTGCATTTCTGACTAGGTACACTAGTATTTAAAGTACTGATTATGTTCAGTTTAAATGCTTCAGAGTAAGTGTGAAAGCTGGTGTATTTATGATCTGCAAATGAACCAAGCCAAGACTAATGCAAGTTCGAAGATTTGCTATGATGGAACAAAAGGGAGATGCCATTTCAAATCACAACTAACACAGGAGGACACAGAATCACATTTAGAAATCCTTTGTCACAGTCTTGGGACTACATTATTTCTTAGACTGCTCCTAGGATGAAAATCAGTGCTAAGAAATACATCTGGAGTGAAAGCCAAGGACACCACAGTGATGTTAAATTTATAATGCTTGCACAGCGAGGGAACCATACTTGCTAAGACAGACATTCAAAATCACAAACTTTCCTAGACACTTCCATAGCAGAGAACATGGAAGACAGTGTTAGAAATTTTGTGGTGCTATAAAGAGCGTTACAGATAACAATCTTCAAGAGTAGCTTTATTTTCAGGTAGTGTGAAGAACAGTAATGTCCATGATCCTCTGAGCTGTTAGGGGCAAAGATGATATGACTGAGTATAATGTTTAGCATACATTACATTTTTCTTTGATCTTAACAGTTATTACATTTCAATTTTATTATTCTTGAATTCTTGCACATTCCTCCCCTGATAAACTAATGTCTTGATCAAAAATTATTCTTGCTGATGCTGGTAGTTTGTAAGAGTCCTAGGAATCCAATCATTGTAGTGCCTAATTGCTTCCAGGTTAGTGAAAGGTCATTAGTTTGTTTTTTTTTTTCTGATAGCAAAAGCATGTAGTTCTTGTTGAAATATATTGTTTGGGCTGAACAGATACCAGTTTCAAATCTGAATAAACTCTAGAAAATAATCTTTAGTAGGATAGATGTATTTTGATATGGAACCCTTCACACTTACTGAAAATAAAATAAAATAAAATAAAATAAAATAAAATAAAATAAAATAAAATAAAATTTTATTTTTAAATAAAGAAACAGGACAGAACTCTGAGTGTGATAAATACAGAGATTTAGATTCCACTTCTAATAAAAAAATATTCTTCCTTGCAAGCATACAAAATGGTAAGACAAAGCTTTTTTATTTTCTTCAGAGTTTAAAGTACAGGGATACGGAATCAACTAGACTGGAAAAGACCTCTGAGATCATCCAAACTGTGATCGAACACCACCTTGTCAACTAGACCATGGCACTAAATGCCACATCCAGTCTTTCCTTAAACACCTCCAGGGTCAGTGACTCCACCACCTCCCTGGGCAGTCCTTTCCAGTGCCCAATAATCCCTTCTGTGAAGAACTTTATCCTAACATCCAAGCTAAATGTCCCCTGGTGCAGTTTAAGTCTGTGTCCCCTTGTCCTGTCAGTGGTTGCCTGGAAGATGAGACTGGTCCCCACCTGGCTACACTCTCATTTCAGGGATTTGTAGAGAGTGATAAGGTCTCCCCTGAGCCTCCTTTTTTCCAGGCTAAACGCCCACTGCTCCTTCAGCTGTTCCTCACTGGACTTGTGTTCTAGACTCTTCACTAGCCTTGTTGCTCTCCTCTGGACATGCTCCAACATCCCAACATCCTTCCTAAATTGAGAGGCCCAGAACTGGACACAGTAACCAAGGTGCAGCCTCACCAGTGCCAAGTATAGGGGAAGAATGACTTCCCTGGTCCTGCTGGCCACACTACTCCTGATCCAGGCCAGGATGCCATTGGCCTTCTTGGCCACCTGGGCACACTGCTGGCTCATGTTCAGTCAGCGGCCGACCTGTCCCCCCATGTCCCTTTCTGCCTGGCTGCTGTCCAGCCACTCTGTCCCCAGCCTGTAGCGCTGCAGGAGGTTGTTGTGGCCAAAGTGCAGGACCTGGCACTTGGACTTGTTAAACCTCGTATTATTGGATTTGGCCCACCTATCCAGCCTGTGCAGGTCCCCCTGCAGAGCCCTCCTATCCTCCAGCAGATCAACACTCCCACCCAGCTTGGTGTCATCTGCAAGTTTGCTAATGGCAGAGTAGGTTTCTTACGACCCAGCAAAGTAGCTTCGCTACCATGGGTTATACTTTCTTTCTCATTCTTCTGGATCTGCCCTAGTTTCAATGTAATTTATTTGTTATTTAGTAGGAGTGCTATAGTTTTCTAGGGAATATTGCCAAATATAATGTGTTGGATTTGGTTGATTTTGGTGTGGTTTTTATGTGTGTATGTTTTTCTTCTTTCGTTTTGGTTTGTTTGTTTTTTGGTTTTTTTTTTTGTTTGTTTGTTGGGTTTTTTTTTTTGTTGGTTTGTATAAAATCTCCATATCTGGTAAACATATGAAGAATGCCCGTGAAATTTCTTCAGTCAACTCAGCCATGCTGAACTGTACAAGGTAGACAGAGGGCACATTTAGGACAGGATAATTAAAACAGCCAATATATGATTTGACTGCAGTATAACTATCTCAGAACTTGCCTTTTGCTATGCTATTTCACTTGAGTGCTGTACATGAACTATTATACATAATAAGTCAGTGCATTATATAAATTAGAATGTTTAAAATCTTGATTACCACCCTTCCCTGAAGCTGATGAGCAAGTTGCACTTTTAAGCCCATTCCATTTTGGCAGTTGTTTTGATTACATAGCCTTGAACTAAAAAAAAAAAAAAAAAAAAACGGATTCAATAGATATTTCTTGCTAACTTGGTAGGCTGTGGTGTTGCTGGAATGAAATTTATGTAATGTTTCTAAAAGCTACTACTGTTTGTGTTTTCCCTGGCTGTGCACCAGTGGTCATGTTTCTGCAATATACTTTTCTTCATTAAAGGGAGAGGCTAAAATAATCTTTTTAAATAGCTGAAATGGCTTAGAGTAATATCCTAATTTCATTTAAGGAATGAATCTATAGACATATTTCCTAATGTCTTAGCTGCATCAGAAAATAAATTATGGTTATTAATGGTGAATACAGTTATACAGAATGTAGAAGAATGAGAGAGTGGAAATGATTTAGTACAAATGGATATATTTTGATTACTGATAGAATAATTTAAGTGCTTTGAACTGTGCACATAAATAATCCTTAACCTATTGATATAGGGTACAAAATACCTTCCTTTAGCAAGCTAATTGAACATAAGATTAAATATGTCATTTTACAGCCTCCTGACTTAAAATAAGAATATTCAAATATATATGTAGAAGATTTTCTTAGATATTCTTCTGAAAGCAAAAAGCAGATATAGTTTGACACTATCCCTATTTTCTAAACCTCATAATTTGTTTATCTAGTATATTGCTATGCTGGTAAAAATGTTCAGTCCCTGTACAGTGCTATGTCATACTTCTCCTTGTTATAAGAAGTGCATCAGGAAAAAAAAAAAGTTTCACTGCTGTCTCATATTTATCCCCTAGGGCTGTAGTTTAATTGGCCTATGAACAACTTCACACTCAAGAATGTCTGACAAATCCTGCAGCTACACAGTGGTGACTCCGAACCAGATGCTCCAGGATCCTTTCTTGCCATCAACAGTACCAGAGCTACATCCCTTGATGTTCCTGATTTTTCACATGAATATCACCTTAGCTGCTGGCCTTTGGCACTTAATGATGGTACTGAGCTTACATTCGCTTCTAGTTAATGAACTATCATTGAGTGTTGTTAATTAGTCTAATTTTAACCGCATGTGAAAGTCATACAGACTCTGCTTTAATATAAATTTATGATAAAATTAGTTTTCTGTGGGACTGTCTCTCCTTAACTGACCTGTGCAGTAGCAAAGAGAAATTAGCTATCTCAGAAACAATTAAGTTATGTATGCATAATCTTAATACAATACTGGTAGGAGCACCTTTTATCATTTTCCCAAGAGGGGGACTGCGGCAGAAATCTAAACTTGAAATATTGGTATGCCCTGCACAGAAAATGTGTATACAAATGACACCTGAGTAGATTGAAACAGAAGTTGGTGGTGGAATGGAATCTTCTTCTGGAATGATCAGGTTATACTCCTCAGTATGTAGAGCTTACAGATAGCTGCCAAAATAAATCCATGTAGAGAGGAAGGAGGAAATTGCTGTTTCTGAATGGCAGCCTCTGGCTGTGCTCCCCAGAGAAGATGTCAGAACCAGTGATGATGAGTTTCAAGGTGTGACAAGGAAAATAAATTGATCCAAAATAACCTAAACCTGGTGAACCCATGGGTGTTCTGCATGATGTGTGAGTCTGACAGGATTTTTGAGCATACATCTCACATCCAGGGAGGGACACAAAGGACTGGCTGGCTGGCTGTAGTGTTACAACAGGTTGTGATGTTATAGCTAATTATTTTGACTTTAATCTGGCTGCTTTGGATTAGATTGGAGACCAGGAAGAGCAAGCAATTTACTGATATTGCTAGAACCGCATTTTTAAA
This sequence comes from Oreocharis arfaki, assembly GCA_013398015.1. Classification (NCBI taxonomy): domain Eukaryota; kingdom Metazoa; phylum Chordata; class Aves; order Passeriformes; family Paramythiidae; genus Oreocharis; species Oreocharis arfaki. The sequence continues at coordinate 21,505 of VZRR01008731.1, read as the reverse complement.
AAAATTTTCAGTAATAATATAGGCAGACATAAAACTTCCATGATCTGTGTGAAATCTTTCTATCACTGCAAAAGTAATCACGAGTGTGATGACAACATACCAGTCTCAATATAATACTTACTAGTAACTGATTATATCAGGCAAATGAAAGCATTACACTTACAATAGAAACACATGCTGCATGCATGTGATATGTATCCAGTCTCTCTATACAATTTACTACAAAGGGGAATAGAGCTACTCAGACATACTCACAAAGTCAGCCTTTTCATTCCCGATACTTTCACAATAAACATTGTTCCTTCTTATGGACAGACAGGACTAGATACTTGTGTTTCTTGCAAATCAGTTTGCAGCCAGATGGATCAATTTACTACTCCACAGATAAATGATTTTTCATGTAGCATGTTACAATAGTGTTCAGAGATTGCTGCTTTCTTCTTCATAGTATTTCGCTTCACCAGAGTATTGCAAATTTGTAATGAAATTCATAGATTTTTATAGAGTTTCTTGTGATGGTCTCTAGAGTATCAATATTCAATTAGACAGTGAAAAGAAAAGTAGGCAGATATAATTTTCTCCTATTATGTAAGTCCATACCCTGCAGAATTAGTTCAAAAAGTCAGACTTATTTTGTGTTTACCTGTCTTTTCTTATTCCTGCAAATTTGAACAGTTCACTTTCTGTGCAATATAAAACACTCTCTAATTTCCTTGTTTTACATTAATCCTTGTTTAAAAGTCACAGATTCTTTGTAAATAACATGGTTTTGTTATTTGTACATTTTGTTATGGGATAGCAAATGCTAAAAATTATCACACCATTTGAAGTAACTACATAAACACAATTTAACAAGAAATCCTTAGAATGTTGTGACAATCTGTATGTATCTCTTAATGCTGGAAAGAAGTAGTTTTCTCTATATTTGCAGTAAATTTAAAGACATTTATTCTCTATGGCCTTAAACCAAATGTTCAGTTTAATGTCCTTGTTTCTGCATCTGCAAAATGGTCACTTGAGTAATACACATGCCTTGGGATGCTCTGTCTGGGTGCTGTGATTCAAGTACCAACATATTTATTTGTCACTATGAGGGATAAAAATTTCCTTGTTTTGCACATATTCAAAGCTTAACTACATGGCTGTCCTGGGGTGACTGTATGATACTGTGTTCCCTATCACCTGCTCTATGCCCAGATATGAATCCTGTGCCTTTCTGTGTCTTTAAGCTGGGTCTGAGAGAAAGGGAGAAAAAACCCGAGCGGTTTTGTGTTCAAGGACATACATATACATTCCCCTGCGTTCCTGCTGCTGCGGAGCGGAGGAAGCACCTTCCTGCTTTTAGCCAGCTCTTGGCTCCTTCTCTCAGGAGACAGATGGAGAGTTAAACTCCTTTATTTTTATGCTAGTCTGCTAGCTGACGCAAGAGAGTTTTCCCCTGGGACTTTGTCTTCTCTTCCGGACTGTTCAGCAAGACCAGAACATCACTGGGAGGCCCCACACCGCGGCCCGGAGGGGCCCACGCCAAATTCCAGCTCCGGAGAGGAGAGAGCCACACCACAAAGGACTCTGAAACCTACCCAGATTCTCTCCACAGTGACAGGTTTTATTATTTAGCATTACTTTTTTTTTTTTTTTTCTCTTCCCAGTGCCTCTCTGCACTCTGCTTGTTAAATAAATAACTTTTTTTCACTTTCCTCCGAGGAATTTCTTCCTGAACCTGTGGGGAAGGGGTGTCTGTAACCTGCCTTCTTTGAAGGAGACGTTCCTTCTAGAGCGTTTCCCTTAATTTGTCTCAAACTGGGAAAATGGCAGTTTCACTGTCAGGCTGTCATTTGGCAAATAGAGTGAATTCAGGTATGGAGCCTTCGATTCCTCTTTCAATTTAATTCATTACAAAACCTCTTATTTTCATCTTGGATTCTTTTCTCCAGTTCTCGATAAACTTTTTAATGATAGCCTGCAGTTGTTATCCTTAAGTCTGACAGATACTTGCAGCAGCAACCTGCTGAAATTATAATTGAAATGAGGGGCTATGATCATCCTTATCATCTGCATATGTCCCCACATTGTGATCATTAATTTATTCTGGTTTGCTATCTTAGTAAATTAAAACTGGTTCATACTTTGTAAATATAATCAAAGACAATAGCTGCCCGCTTTTGTATCTTTACTAAAACTGAATCTTCTCAGCAATCTTTTTGTCTGTAAAAATTACTATTTTATTCCAAGACTAAATGTCTTCTTTTTTGTGTCAGTTTGATGAGTGGAATAAACCATTTGAGTCTAGTTCCAAAATGCTGCTATTATAGAGGCATTGGTAGGGGCTCCACAGTATAAACTTGCATTTTGATTTCCAATAAAAACAAGACTAAAATCTCCATTTGATACTTTAATGGTTGAATTGAATCTCTAAATTCAGCACAACAGCTTTTCAAGGGACAGCTGGAATTTCTATTCTTCCAATAAAATATTTATAACCTTTTTCAGTCGAAACATTTCAAAAGGATCTTAGAAGTGCTACCTTTGATTTTTTACCTTTTTTTTAACCTTTTTTTTTAGTCTGTCTTGGCTTTCCATAGCTAAGTAAATAGTAGTTCTCACAAACTTTTAGCTGATGATAAATTTTTGGGCATAGATCTTTTCTGAAAAGTTTAACTCCCCTGTTTTGGAATAGCCAAGCCAGTTTTGGTTAAGATGAATCAATAAAACTTTCTCCGTCCATATTGTTGAGGCGCAGTGTATTAAGGCAGCAGAATCACAGGAAATAGCATATGTGCCCATCTTTCAGTGCAGAATTTCATTAATTTTAAGACATTATGCATAGTAAAGGGACTCTTTCTACTCAATGTAAAGAGAATTAGCTGTGAAATGAACTTAAATGTATAGGTTGAAGTTGTCAGATTGAATAAAGGACACAAGGCTTCCTTTAATTTCTGTTTTCTGTTTCCTTAAGCCCTTTCCAATCTGTAGGTTTTATTATCTCTCTCTGGTTACTGAACTGCATCAAATGTTAGAAAGGTCAATAAAATCTCTGATCTATTGAAGCCAATAGTACATAGAATTAGTAGGATTCATATCTTGCCTCTCATTTCATGGAATACCTCCCTTGTAGTTACTGTTTTAAACTGTTGTTGCATTTCTTTTAGTTTAGAAATTTGGGCCTGTCAGTCCTGGCTGCTATTTATAATCTGAAGACAGAAAACCCAATTTCTGTAGGAGTCAGACTTGTCTCTGAGCAAGAAAACACACATTTATTAATGCATATTTAACATTTTCAAAACAACATGATGTACTGTAAGATTCCTAAGATGGAAAGGCATTATAAAAATGACAGACTTCTACAGAAGCTGTGAAATAGTCTCCATCAAAATTATTTGTCAATGTCTCAGAAAACAGAATCTGTGCTTTTAACTGAAATGACTGGTTTTTCATCTCAGAGATGTGAAGGACAGTATTTGGTACAAAAACATTGACCACCCATCTAGAACATCCATTTTGGGATGGCTTTTATAGTACCTTTCCTCCATCCCTATAACATGCCCTTCATTATCATCAGCAGGCAAACAACTGCTGGCTCTATTTTTCCTAGTATGTAGGAAAAATGTATGTTTTTCCTAGTCTAACTGCAAGGAAGGAAAAGTGATGTTCTGTGAGTTAAGCATGATCCAAGACCTGTGAAAAGCTGGATCATGCAGAGTCTTTTATCTATGCAAAGTTCATGAGAGGGAGAAACTGGCTCCCATTCAGTGGGAAACAGTTGTATTTAGGAGGTAGGCACTGCTGTCTCTGAAATCAGCTCTGAGTGCTTTTCCTTACAGAAGGAAATAATGCAAGACTTTGTTTCTGTCAGGTCTTTGCACCCTGTGTGCTGTTTAATCCTGGTGGAGTCTCTAGCACATTAACTAGTGGCTGCATGTTGAAAGCTCCCATGTGATTGCAGGAAGTGCACTGTATAGTATTCTTTTCATGTGACAGGCAATGATGGAGAGTGAATGTGATGGGGAACAGGTGTACAGGGGAAGGAAACTTCAGTGTGAAAGGCAAAGAGTGAGTTTGTTCTACATCATTTGTACAGGGAAATATTTAAGACCTTGTCTGCTGGCTGCCTCTGAAATTTTTGAAAGTCAAGCTGAGTTGTCCCCTTCTTGTTTTCCACTGACTCTTGTGGTAGCTAGTCCAGACTTAGTAGAAAGGTGGGTTGTGCACTGGATGGCTGAATGAAGGAAAGCAAAAATTAGTTCATTAGATTTTGAAACAATATTTTTAACCATATGGTTTAAAAGGTATTTAGGATGCTTTCTACCATTAATTAATGAAAGAACACAAAAACTGGTGGGGCTGGAGGTTTGAGACTGTATTACTCTTTAAGCAGTCACTAAATAATGTATAAAACCATATTAACACAACTTAAAACCCCTTAAAATAAAAACTATCCTCTCCTACTTGCTCCAGACTTCTGCCTCAGGTTTTTAATTGTTCTGTGAACTGCTGAAGTCTTACTTGGCAGAAGTTCTCTGATTATCTTCCAGTGATAATCCTACTGTTGCCGTTGGATCTAAATGATTGTGAATGTGAATGCACAGCTCTGCCATTTAAGCAAGTGTTGTACCTCTCTCTCTGGTCATTCATAGTTGTATGAGCTCTTCAGCGTTTCCAAGCAGGTAATGTCCTCATAGCTCTTGGTGGCAAGGTTTGCAATGGGACTTACCAAACTGTAACTAGGTCGCCCTTCTCTGCTGGCCCAGTCAAAAGACTTTCATGGAAACTAGAAATAGTTTTCTATGTAAAAAATGCTCTGGGTGACATAGAGATTAAGTAGTTAAGAAGGAAGAATGAAGTGCTCCTTCAGACTGTGGCTAGCGAGGAACTTCAAGAACCTTTGCTTAGCCAATGAATTTTATATTGCTCAATGATGTCTGTAATATCAGGTGTGTCTCTTCCACATTTCTAAAGTGGCAGCTCTCTACTGTCAAAACCTAATAAAAACAGCCTCTTGGTGGAGTCCAGACAGTCTGCCTTTTTTCTTTCTTCCCTTTATATTGGAAAGTTTTGAATAAATGTCCTTCAAAATTTGAATGGCTTTGCAGACACAGCAGTATACGAACAAATGGATGATTTTGGGTTTATTTTAACACGCTGTTGGTGTAGTTCTTGTCCACTGGTTCAAAAATATTATACCTACTTCCATTCACAAATCTACAATGTGCTTTAGCAAGAAACCTGTTCTGATTTGGAAATTCTGAAGAAAAACTGAGTTGGCAGTTGTTAAACACTTCTCCTTTTTTTATGACTAAGAAAAATAGTAATAAAGACATAGAATTAATAAAGGCTCAAAAATAAATGAAAAATTGATGCCTAAGGTTAATAGTACCAGTGAAACACCTGCCTCACCAACGTAATGATCACTTAGATAACTAAGATATTTGAGTAAGAATGATAGTTATATTTTGCTGACATGAACTCAGAGGGAAAACTTGGGAGAGAAATTAAGTGTACCTGTGCATTAGAAAGTAGAAAAATCCTCACGAGCCAGTGTGTAATGATCTACATTGGTTAGTAAAATGGCATCACTTATATAGGAGATTGTCCTGGTTGTGGCCAGGACAGGGTTAATTTTTGGAGTAGCCAGGAGAGAGGCATGGTCAGAGAGCAGGATTTCAGTGGCATCATAAATTTCATCAGTTATAGAAAGGTACTTTCCACACACTTATGGGGATGCTTGAAAAAGGACTGTCTGGTGTTAGCAACCAGGGAGGGAATTTCTGCTGTAAATGTTACCACATCTATTTTCTCTCAGGCTCTTAAGCTTTGCAATTGCTTTTAGTGCTGTAACTACCCTTTACTGAGAGGAAAATAAAATTACACGTGTATGCACCCCAAACAGACTTGAAAGCAGATCCTGAAACTGTGATTTATATCTCTCTTTACAAGGAAGAAAAGCTATTTTTGCACCCAACCAGTTCCATTCTTTTGCCAAGAAAGGCTAGACCAGATGATCTTTGCTGTTTCTTTCAACCTGGTATTCTATGACTCATTTTATTTGGAGTCTGTATCTAAACCAAGACAGAAACTGGGGCTATATGCCAATAACCAAACTCCAGTTTTAAAGCCTTTCTAGAGCTTTGGTATACATTCCTCCTCCCAGCTCGAGTGGCATTGCTGGATATACCTTTTAGAAGCTTGCAGAGAAATTTAAGAAAATGAGCTCTGAATATCACTCAAGATAACTCAGGCTTTTGTTCAGTACCTATGTAGCTAATCTTTGGAAAATCGCTTGGCTGAAGTGTGGTTCATCTACAGCTTTTACTGTTGTTTTTAGCTCTACCTGAAGGAAGAGGATTTCAACTGACAGACCAATCTTTCTTTCTAATGACATGAAATATAGGGAGGAGAGGAATTACTGCTTCCATAAATCATGGCTGATGATTACATAGCTCTTTTTGAGCTATGTCTAGGCCTTCAGAGGTATGTTATCAGAAAACAGCAATGCTAAGCTCTCAGATGCATGGTTTTACCTGACATCTAGCATTCTATAAATGTCATGAACTTTGATTTAAAAGGATGTAGCCAGGTAATTGTTCAGAGTTTTAAAACATCTAACTTTTCAGATTTTTAGTGCCTTGAAAATGTACTTTGTCCCCCTATTGATCTCATCCTTTTCCATTCAGCAAGATTGATTTGTTTTTCTGTCTCTTAAATGCAACAGAATCCAGGTAAGACTGTTTTTAACAACTTCCATTTAAATAGTACTTTAATATCTTCCTGCAGCAGTATCTTCAAATGATGCTAGCACAGCTCTGAGGATGTTATTCAACATTGTGTTGTTCAAGTCAAAAGAGGACACAATATATTATTTGTGTGCAAACCACTAAAAAAAGAAAATTCTTTTTACCTTAATTTTCAATAGTTTTTTTTGATGGGAAGTTTTGAAGTATCTTTGAAAATAAAAACAACTTAAATTAGTTTAAGCTAGGGGTGTTTAGCCTGGAGAAAAGGAGGCTCAGGGGTGACCTTATCACTTTCTTCAAGTCCCTGAAAGGAGAGTGTAGTCAGGTGGGAGGTGACCACTTCTCCCAGGCAGCTGGCGACAGGACAAGAACACAGGGCCTCAAGCTGCATCAGGGCAGGTTCATGCTGGAACATGAGGACATGAGGAAGAAGTTTTTCACAGAAAAGATTGCTAAGCATTGGAACGGGCTGCCCAGGAAGGAGGTGGAGTCACCATCCCTGGAGGTGTTCAAGAAATGACTGGACGTGGCACTTGATGTCATGGTCTAGTTGACATGGTGGTGATCATTGTCAGTCAAAGGTTGGACTCAATACTCTCAGAAGTCTTTTCCAACCTAAATGATTCTGTGATTCTGTAAACTAAAATTATTGAAATTAGGAAAATTGTGATTTATTTTGTAAACCCATACTGAGGGGTTATGACTTCTACAGATTGCTCATTTTAAACGTAGTACTTAGTTCCATGTCCATTTTTAGGTGCCCACAAAAATATGTATATTATATTTCTAAGTCTTTGGGCTTTATTCAGCTTAGCTGATTTAACCTCAACCTAAGAGAGGGTGCTACTCTCTGCAGCTTGAAGTTTGTGCCTTTGGTGACTTGGAAACTGTATGCAAGAAACTGCAACAAAGAGTGAAGTTCTGATAGCTCAGATTTGCTTGCCACCTACAACTCACAAGTCATTATGGGCACAGAAAGTTCAGTTTAGGTGCTGTATTAGGCAGTATGCGTATCACTGCTGAACAGCCATAGTGAACTTTAAATTTCTTTCCCCCTGAAAGTGGATATGGGGAAAGTTTGTCTCGTCAAAACAAAATCCAGGATAGCATGAACCCTGTGCAATGTGTCACTTAAAATGGTTCAAATTACACTGAAGGTACATGGTACTGCCATGGATGTACTTAAATATTTCTGACTGTATATATGTCTTAAATTCTTTTTATTTCTTTTGAGCTGGTGAAGATCAGTTCCTTTCTTTTAAGACCTGTGAAAGAATTAATTTCTTCTTTTAAAACCAATCCTCAAGGTCCTCTCTTTATGCAGTTGGTAATTTTTTTAAAGAGCACTTACATAGGAGGTCAGGACACGAATTCACTTTCTTCCTTCTGAGATAGTTCTGTAACTCTGGGAAAGAATAATGTATAGTTAGTCTTTGATCATTCTCAGGAAAACATGGGATCAAAAGAGAGGACAAGAAAAGCTGTGACTGTATCATTGGCCAGTGGTTATGCCATTTAAATGATCAGGGAGCTCAGCAGGGAAGAGGAATGGGCTTCAGTTTCTCTGCTTGGTATTGTACCTGCTACAGTTCATAGAATGACTTTCCAAGCCCACTCATGCAAAATGGAATGGAGTCTTGAGTGTGATAACAAAGTGCCTTTTTTTTTTTATGAATAGAGTCCTGTTGTGGCTTGAGCAAGTCTGCAAATCGTTGAGCAATTTAGGTAGAGGATTTTCTCTATCCTCACTGGAAGACTGCATTTTTAGATTCGTTGATGTTATCATAGTTGGCAGTTCTGGGCTGAGCAAGGATACAATGCTAAGATGAAAAACTCAACATGAGCCATCAATGTGCACTTGCAGTCCAGAAATCCAAATGTATCCTGAGCTGCATCCAAAGCAGCGTGGGCAGGGGAGGGAGGGGATTCTACCCCTCTGCTTTGCTCTGGTGAGACTCCGCCTGCAGTGCTGCATCCAGCTCTGGGCCCCCCAACATAAGGACACGGACCTGTTGGAGCAAGTCCAGAGGAATTCAGGAAGTTGCTAAGAGGACTACAACTCCTCCCTTATGAGGACAGGCTGAGAAAGTTGGGGCTCAGCCTGGAGTTCAGCCTGGAGAAGAGAAGGTTGCATGGAGACCTCGTAGCAACCTTCCCATATGTGAAGGGTCTACAGGGAAGCTGGAGAGGGATTATTCATCAGGAACTGTAGTGATAGGACAAAGGGTAATGGATTCAAACTGAAAGACTAGATTTAGCTTAGATGTTAGGAAAAAATTCTCTGTGAGGATGGTAAGGCCCTGGCACATATTACCTAGAGCAGTTGTGGATGACTGACTCCAGGCTGCGTTCAAGGCTTTGAGCACCTTGGTCTAGTGGGATATGTTCCTGCTCATGGAACTAGATGCTCTTTTAGGTCCTTTCCAATCCAAACCATTCTATGATTCTGTGAATTCAAAAGTTCAGAAGAGATACAGAATTCCTTCACACCATGCCCAAGATGAGATGGGGACTGAATGGGAGTTCTCAGAATTACAGGTTTGGACTTCGATACTCAAAATCCATAGAGTTTTCTGCGCTGTCATGCTCTCACCATCTCTTTTTTGATTTTTTATTTTCTAGATCTGCTCTTCAGTGTTGCATTGAAAGGAAAGCTTAGAATAAAGAAATAAAAGAATCAGAAAATCCAACAAATTTCTGTACAGACCAGGATCTGAATTATGCCTCTCAAGTTCAACTGTACTCCAGAAGTCATGAAGTATGTTACATAATCACTTCCTTACTCCCAAAAGTGCTCCTTCATGTACATGCCCCAACACTTTTACCGGTACCAAGGGGATTACAAGAGGTAATGATGCAGTGAGAATTATTATGAAATGAAAAACTTCCGTGGAGCCACAACCTCTCTGGGTAGCACAAACATCAAAATGACCCTTAGGTAGCAGCTTTATGAATGCTTTATACTGGCACACCATCAAAAGAACTAATCTATCTTTTTCTCTCTGTTCCTTCCCACTCCCTTTTTTGTGCCGACACTGTCATCTTGGGAAGCAGTTTGGAGCTGAAATGAATGCAGGAGCCTCATCGGTGTGCTTTTAGCCCCAGGGGATTTTCTGATCCTATTCACTGTACATAGAACACTTTTAATAGCACAAAGGGAGAAGTTTAGTTGTAGGTGAGTGCCTTGTAACAAAGATATAAATCTTTGCCTTTGAGTGAAATTCCTACTTTTTCCTGCTTAAAGTACTTCTCAAACTGTTTCTTTTGATCAGCAACTACCTAGTGTATAACCCATGGGAAGATGATGTTGGAGAAACATGGTCATTAGTATCAAGCACAGAATTTCAGTCTTTGTCTTAAAATAAAAATCAAGATGTGTCAGACTGGGATTTATGACCAGGTAGCAAATGCATCATTCCTGCCCTAGAAATCATTGTGGAGAACCTAGACCAGACTGCAAAAGTGTGTCTCTAGTAGACATTTTACAATATGGAGTCAATTACAGTTCTATTTCAGAGTCAGGAATTTGTAATGATTTAGGTTCCCTTGGAAGGAATGTCAGTCAAATAACAATATTGCTCCTAGTCAAGAAAAAGTTTGAGTTCTTTTTGTGGTAGCTTGCAAAGAAATAAACTTGTAAGTCTATATAATATTAGGTTGTTACTCCTGCATGGCAGTGGTAAGGATGGCAGGCAGCCCACTCTATACAATGTACAGATGCCAACACCACATTGCAATGGAAAATCAATTCTCAGCCAACTGTATTTGGATTAGAAGGAATTCGAGCACACTTAGTGTTCTGAGTCTTAAATTGCCACCATGATGTCTTTGCTCAAATATAAATCTCATTAAGGTATTGGAGTAGGACTTGTTAAGACTGCATCTGGGAGTAGTATTTTTATTAAGAGTAGTGTTAATGCCATTTAATTTTAAAATAATGAGACAGGGAGAGAAAGAAAGAGACAGACCGATCTCACAAAAATTAGAAATCTAATTAGAGATGCACACTGGTGGTGTGTGTAAACAAAGGTGAGATTAAGAAGGAGCATGCTGATGCTTTTATAAAGTTAAAAAAATGAATTCACAACAAAGAAAAGAGTTGGAGCAATTAGAGTACAGTTTGTGAATAATAATAATAATAATAATAATATTTGAGCTTTTCTGATTGCATGTTGTTACGATCTGGTTTAAACATAGAAGAGCAGAGAAAATTAAGTCTCTGTGAATAATATGGATTGAACCCAGAAAGGTTTGAAATATACCCCAAAACTTGATCAAAACCAAACAAGGTTAGATGTTGGTGCCAAAAAGCTTGATATATTTTATTTAATAGTAAAAGAGGCAAAGAGAAAGAAAGAGAGAAAGAGAAAAGGAGAGAAAGAGAAAAAGAGGAAGAGGGGAAGGAAGGAAGGAAGGGGGGAAGGAAGGAAGGAAAGACAAAGGAAAGAAAAGAAAAGAAAGAAAAAGAGAAAGAATGAGAAAGAAAGAATGAGAAAGAAGGAGGTGTGGGTGGGTGGGGGTGGTGGGGACAGGGAGAGAGTGGCAGGGCTTAGGTAGAAACATATCACCTTTCCAAGGGTCTCAATGATGTCTCGTTGCTCCCCTCCATCTGGTCTTCCTGGTGGTGAGGGTTCCCCACAGCCCCACGCCGAAAAGTATAGAATCCAATGGATTAATATACATTTGGGCAGGTGGGAACACCCAGGTGCCTCCCCTGGGGAGGGCAAGTTTGACAGGGTCCCTTGCAACACTGTGGATCTGTTGCATCATGTGCAGTGCTCTGGTCTTGGGACCCCTTTGAGGGGGGCCTTTGATGGGCCATGACATCCTCTCTTTTGTCCTTCACGTGGATGCACCTTCTCCCGGGGTGAAGGGCCCCACAGCTGAGCTCCTCTGCACAGCGGAGGATGGGCGTTCACTGCCTCTCACCAGAGGCTTTTTTACCACACACCCAAAATCTCCCCTCCTCCCCCTCGTTGGTATGAGGGTCTGTGAGAGCCTGGCAGCTTATAGCTCCGGGGCTGTGGTCTCCACCCCGAAAGTGCTAAGCTTGATCTCTCTGTAAATGCATTCTTTTTTCCCAGCCCAGACCTGAGTCACTTTATCTTATCTCCATCAACCTGCAGTCCAGGGCCTTAGAGAGGGCATGGTAATCTCCTCTGCAGTTTTTATACAGTTTTGCTATAATAGGCAGAAGTCTTTAATGAAGATGTTTATGCCATAAATTAAAACATTTCAGTCTCCAACACGTGTTCCCTGGTCTGTCTCCACAGTGAAATAATCTTACTAAAGTGCTTTTAGAATTTGGTCTCAGGTTGGTTTGATAATATGTGGCTGCTCAACAATGAATTTTATGCTTCGTAGTTTGCTAAAAAGGCTGATGGAAATAACATGAATGCTATTGGGATTAACCCTCTCTTTTGTCTCATAATACTGCAATTGATCTATTTTATTTTTCTGTATTTGGGAAGAAATCCCTTTCCTTTTCCAGCCATGCTTGATTTGACAAGTGACAGTGTAGCTCCTCTTTTTCATGCTGTATTAAGTAGCTGCTATGGTGTCACTGAAACTGGAGGAAAACCAAAAAACTCTCCAACAACATTTTTTGTGTTAGAGAATCAAGGCATTACTTTATTCTGGCCAGGATGTTGTTCTTGCCAGGATGTGCAAAAGAAATCTTTTCATCCACACATTTCCCGTGTTGTGCAGAGAAAATCATTCCATCACACTAGATTTTTCACATTTTATCCTGTCAAAATCCATAGAAATTCATTGGTTCAATGTTCATTGGTCCCAAGTTGTGCAGTTCTTAGTATTTGGTTTCCTATTGGATACAGATTTCTTCTCCTGGATGCTGATTAGGTTCTCATTATTATCTCTCTTTTCCCAGACCAGGTGTCTCCTGCCATGCCAGGGGTGATGTTTGGAGTTGCAGTTCATTAATGGTCGTTAATGGTTCTCATGTTTTGTGTATCTTCTGTGCTACTCCCAGTCTGTTGAAATATTAAGCTCGTCAGACATCCCCTGGTGGAACAGTCCTCTGAAAAGAAACTTCAGTTCCCTTCCCCTGGGGCAAAGGTGAACAAAACTGACTAAATTTACATTTAAAAAATGAAACTTTGTATCATTTCCAACAATGGGAATCCCTGTCCGTTTTCAGTCCTGTTTTCAGTCCTGTTTAAAGTCCTGTTTTAACTTTGGAAAACCTTGATTTAAATAGACACCATCTAAAAGCTAGATGGTGTCTATTAGCCCTGGTCTGAATTTGCCTTTTTGGTGTGGTGGGTTTCTTGCAAACTTCTTTCGTGTGATTCAATGCAATCCTATTTAAAAAAAGGGAAAAAATCCTATTAAAAAAATGGACACTCTTTCACAGATGAACATTTAACTTCACATTAGTGCTGAACCTAAACCACTCAGCAAAGAAAATATCCATAGTTAAATGAGTAAATAGATTTAATTTATGATGGTGACAGTTAAATGAAACACTAGTGGCAAAAAGGAACTACTGATGGTTTGGTCTTAAAAGAAAGACTGCTTGTAAGGACGGGCTTTAGAATACTGAATGGTGAATATACTTTCTGCCTCTAACTAAAACACTGCTTGTGACACTTCTCTTTAGCCTATTAATGCTGTACCTAAATCAAGTGTTTGATGAAGTTTTCTGATGCATATTGCCTTCTGAAACATTCTCTTCTACTTTCTTTATCTCTTACATTTTTTATGATTTGGGCAAAAGCCCCCAAACCAAGCATTTCTTGAGTTCTCCTTTAATGGAATTTAAGCAGTGAAGCAGTTCCATATTTTGACTAGTGTTTCAAAAGGCCATTTTCCTGCCAATACCTAAGGAACGAAAGAAAATCTTTTATAACCTTGAACACAGGCAAATGAAAACTTAATGGCTTTTCTCAGTAATCAATAAAAAGAGCAACACCAATTGAAAAATAGTTCTTTCATAAATGAAGTAAATGGTTTTAAATATGTTTAGAAGAGACTTTAAATGTCAGCAGAGATATGATGTTCTCTCAGTGAGTCTCTGTGACTAATCCACTGGAAAGATTTACCGTTAGGGAACTCAAGGTCTGCTTTTCAAGGGAAATATTGGTAAGGATTATTATTCCCTTGTCCCCAGCAGTTCTCATAATCCCCTTACACTCAGAGTAGGATTTACAAATACAAAATAAATGACAAAACTGGAATGCTCTGAGGCCCTCTGTTCACAGAGCTAAAAAGGAAGCCTAGATGATTTGAATCTTATTTTGAGTTAAATATTAGGCACCTATATATTTTTTTCCCCAGCTAGGCAATGTGGGTAAGAAAATAGACGAATATAGGCCACTGAAAAGTGGCAGCAACAAAAATCTACATTAAAGAGACCTTAATAACATACTTACAAAACAGATCTTGAAGAAACTTAATTGCAGCTTTGGGATTTAGGATGCTTTGGCCAGTGCCAAAGATTGTCATTAAGGAAGACAAAGCAAGGTTAGATAAATAAAGACACATGGAAAACATGGACATGGAAAGATCAGTCAACTCAAGTGATAGTCAGGTAGCTCAACAGTGTGGGATTCTATCATGTGCATCTTCACAATGACGCTTCTACAATGAAAATGTAAAATCTACAATATTAATGTTCCTGTTAACCATTTCAGAGGGAAACAAGGACAGGCTTTCAGAGAATTTATATATATATGCAGGGAAAGTTCCCCTCAGGAGCTGAAATGTAGATGAAATCTTTCCTATCTGATGCTCATTTATATGATATTTTCAAAAGGTACTTTGCTACCACAAGCTGAATAAGAGCTTAATGGGTAGATGAGCTTTCATATCCTATTTCTATTAGTCCCAGACTACCTTAAGGGAATACTTGACAACAGGTAAGTCGATTTTTATATCTTCTGTTGAGAATAGTAATGATAGATTGTGTTTTATTTTCTTAAAAACAAAGAGACTAGAGACTGTTCCTCTTGAACAGCTTATGTTGTTTTAATCCACAGAAAATTTCTGTGGTCTGCTGTTTCCCTTATAATTTCTCACACAAATCAAATAGTGGTAGAGAGAGTGTGAGAAAAAGCTTTCTTGTGTTATTTCTGTCCTTTCCTGTGACTTTAGACCATTCCTTCTGATACTGCCTTTTGAATTCTGAATTATAATGGTTGCCTGGGTTCCGTCCAAGCGTTTCTTTGATTTTGGTTTGTTTTTAGGGAAATAGTCTTGGGGGCCTTTTAGGTGGAATTAAGACACATTGAAAGTTAAATCCCCTGACAGAACTGTATGAAATATTCAAACTAAGCCATATGTTGTTTGGACCATCAGGAATTTCTCTAAAATGTACCTATGACTGGTGAACATTGTGTAATCTAATGGAGAGGATGAAGAGATATTTTCTTTTAGAAAGAAATTATCATTTTTTAACAGGTCACATATTTTCCATTCAATCAGAGCCCTACTGAATTAAGTCTGTACACTGGATTATTTTGTGTCATGAAAAGTACTGTCAGTTGAGGTCTCAAACATTTTAATGTGAATTAAGTATGGTCTCAAAGCATCCATTATATCTGCGGGGATATATTCACACCTCCAAACCTCAGCTTTCTGTGCTTGCCTGTCTACTAAAGAGAGGGCTTAAGGCCTTGATCCATCCGAAAAAGATCCTAATGCCAGGAAGCCCTCTATGCAAAATGTTTTGTATGCTTAGTTGAGCATTTCACAGGATAAAAGTGAAGTTAAGAATATTGCTGCTTGATGATCAAAAGATCAAGCTCAGTCTCAAGAATCACATGAAATGGAAGTGAGAGCAAAGCAGAGCGTTATTATGTGACTGTTTAAAGATGTGGTATGCCTAGTTCTTATTACCCCATTTTAAAATTACTTCTAAAATTTGACTAAGAAAAGGAATGTACAAGAGATAGAGTATGAGAAACACCAGTACAGGCTGATAACCATGTGGCACATTTTAAGCACTTATATAAATGTTTAAGCATGTAAAGAAATGTTCGTATCCCAGTCAGTGGAATAATTTAACTGTCAGTCAGAAATCAGAAAAATTCAGATGAGAAGCAAAGCAGAAGATGATAAGTAGAGATTTTATAAGAGTAATTTCAGAGCTGATAGGAAGAAATGCTTTTGTAAAAATCAGTTTGTGTAAGTTATAGTAAGAAGAAACTATGATAAAATGATCAGTCTCTTCTCAGCCTCAGCAGATTCAACAATCACTGCGGTAGAATGAGTGAGAATGGAGTTTCCTTACAGCTTTGACACTTTTGTGCATCTGGGCTTCTTGTAATCTGTATAACTGCACTTCTGCTAGCTACTGTCTCTCCTTGGGTGAATAACTCGGTGTGTGTTAATAACGTTGAACAATTGCCAATATATTATATATGACTTACAGACGTGCTATACTTTGTTCTTGGTATGATGATGTTTCTTACACAGTAAGTTTCTTATCTTCTATCTAAAATACAAATTTCCCTGCATTCTGGAAACTGTTTTAGGCTTTGCTTCAGACTTTAGGCTTTGCTTCAGACAAGGCTACTTGCAGTAGCCTTGAGTTATTCACCCAAGGCTACTGTCTCTCCTTGGGTGAATAACTCGGTGTGTGTTAATAACGTTGAACAATTGCCAATATATTATATATGACTTACAGACGTGCTATACTTTGTTCTTGGTATGATGATGTTTCTTACACAGTAAGTTTCTTATCTTCTATCTAAAATACAAATTTCCCTGCATTCTGGAAACTGTTTTAGGCTTTGCTTCAGACTTCTCCACCCGTGGTAGGGAAATGCATGCAGGACAAAACAAGAAGAGTGACTTAGCGGAGAGAAGCCAGATTGCCACTGTTTGAAGCCTCTGAAGAGGCATGCAAGACTTCTTGAAAAATCTTATTAGGCATAGTTTGTTTGGCCCATAGCTTGTCTGTGTCAGAATTTTTAGTCTTTAAAATAGGTGTCACTATATCCATTCTCTACCAGACAGGGCTCTCTGGGGATATGTGTATTAAAAATAGAGATAGTCAGTTCATGTGAATCTCAGGCCATTTAAGTGTGAAAGAGAGAGGCTGATACTTACATAAGCTGTTGATGCACTGCTGCTTGCAAAGGGTAAAACGATTTTAGTGGATTACACTCATTTTAGTAGGTTAGAATTTTGCCCATCAACGGACAATGAGAACAGGTTGTTTAAAGCAAACATGTATTGTGTTTGGCAATTTACCAGGATTTAGAGTGCAAAGAAAAACAGAACTGTGACACAATTCACCGAAATTAAATAGCAGCTTACCCCAGCACCAAGCAGAAATCAGCCCTCTGCCAGAAATTGAAGTGCTGCTCCCACACACAGAGGTAATACCTGTCTTCTACCACACTCTGCACAAATATAGGCTCCTTGCAGTGTCCCCTGGCAGTCAATAGGCTTGGGCTACTTCAGATCAGGAGGGAACTTGTTCCAGACAGAATACAACCATGGAAAAGAGCCTACTACAAGGTATCTCTGCCTTCATGGTTTCTCTGCATGTGGTTCAGAACTTTTTGGTTCTCCTAGCAACTTTTTGGTTCTAGGTTAAAGAAAAAAAGTTTACCTTCTTTAGTACTCCCATGTGTGGATGCAGTTATATTGATATAAAAACTTCATGGTTTATATCTTAGAAGAACTAAAAAATACTCCTCCCCCTGTCCCCAGACATGATAGCTTCCATTGAGCTAGAAAATAAAATTGAACGGTAATGTTCATTAGCAAATAAAAACAAAGCTGTGATGTGTGCATAAATGTGAAGTTTCTCATCTCCTAGGTGCCTAGAAGAAAGCTGGGAAATGAAGATCAAAAATATATTTGTAAATAGACTTTGTAAGTGAAAGATTAGACAGCCCACGCCCTCAATCCAAGGTTCTTCCTCTAAACTCTTGAACAGAGGGAAGGCTGGAGCCTGCATTGGAGCAGAAGTCCAACTTTCTTTCAACTCTCTAGCCCACTCTAGGTTTAAACTGCTTATAGACTGCTGTGGGTGGGGAATCTGGACTTACAGTTGCAAGGAAGACATTCAGAATACAGGCCTTTATTTTGTCAGCATAAGAAAGACATACGTCATAGACTTGTATTCACATTTTGGTTTCTTTCTATCTCTTGGAGTACACTGTCATGTCTCCACTAAGCCCCCTCCTATTTAGCTCAATGCCTAATATGGAGATCTTGTGCAAAAAAAAAAAAACCAAACAAACCCAGTTATTACAGAGTTGCTTCATTTTTTGCAGGAGAAAAGGATGAGGTGAGGAAAGGCTGGGCAAGGATGGAGCACAATTTAGATTCCTTAGTGACAGCTCATACAAAATTGTAATGGTCTGTTATTTTCCTTCACATGATAAAGCCACATGAACTTATAATGCTATCTATATATATATACACATACATATGTACACATACACACAAGTAACCAGTGTGGAGAAATAAGTCAGCTGAAACTAATGGCAGACAGAATATGAAACCTTTATCTCATTTGGAGGGCCATTACTAAGCCCTTGTTTTATCAATTTCATCTTGAAAAAAACCTCAGCAGTTAATATGGCGCTTCCTGGGAAGCTGAAGGATAAACGATTTCAAATATTTATGAGGACCGAGCTACAAGCTGAGAAGTGGGCCATTTATGAAAAACTTAGTTATAAAAATCTATTCAAGTTAATATGAAATCTGCTGTAGGATCCCCACTTCAAATGCATTGATGCATGAAAACCATCAGTCTGAACTTGGCACATTATCAGCAAGTAATTGCATCAGAGGGTTTAGTTTGGTTCGGTTTGGTTTGCCAGTCGTAGTTCTGGGCAACAAACAAATGATGGATTCGTTACAAGAAAATTTATGCACTTGCAGTTCTGAGGCTTTGACCAACGGTTATTTCGGAACATATGTAATGTCAATGTGGCTGCTGTCAGGTTTAGTATAATTCTGGTCCTATATGAGTTGACATGAGTATTCTGTAGTACTGGCAATTTGCAAGGCGGTATATACATTGAAGGCAAGTGGTCTGGTTAATTATTTTAAATGCAGTCTTCTGGGCTTTTAAAGCATTCAGGAAGCTCGGGAGAGATTCCTGTCTATATGTATGTGCCATCACAATGCTAGAAGAGATGTTAGTTGGCTTAGAAAGGAGAATGAAACTGGCATGTGTGAAGTTAAACTCAAAAGCAGTTAGAAAAGACATTTGCATCATCTTAAAAAGTCACCATGTCCTTTTCTTATCCTTCTATCCTTTAAATGTCTGAAGTCTCTTGCACTTTCTCTTGGAAAGAATAGTCTCTCAGTCACTAATGGAATAATGTGCAACATTACAAATCTCATCAATGGAAAAAATAATCCATGTTCTTTCATGGCATTAGATGACAAAATTGGAATCAGAAGGAACAGTGAAGTTTTCCCTAGTTGTACTGGTTAATTGCACATGTATGTCAGCAAACCCAGCTGCAATAATCCTCAACATTTATTATCATTTATCATGAAAATTTATAAATACCTGGCCTTAATTGTCAATTACAGTATGCTCAGGTAAGAGTTTTAGACTGGATGGAGTGAGAAGGCAGATTTCTTAATCTGCATAAGACAAAGGTACCTTAGACTCTCCTAAAGCATAGAGGCCAGATTGAGCTAGAAACAGCAGTAGTCTTTGGCCATTGAATGCACTTTCTTACAGGCATATGCTGCTGGATTAAGCCTTTATGTCAGTAGTCTAGATTGTCCCAAAGAGGAATATGTGACTAGTCCTCAGTCCTATCCTCATACATGAAGCAGAATTTGAATTAAAAGGAAAAATCTCTTCCAAATTTTTGATGAGTATAATAGGAGCGGGCCAGTCCAGCATACCAGTGAGAGACTCAGTGTCTGCTTTCCTCTGCTCTTCACACACATTAGGGATATTTATTACTCCGCATCTGACTGCAGTTCTGAAGAGATTTCTTCCACTCTTTTGGCTTAGTGGAATAAATATCTAGGTGTGCAGCAGACCCTCTGAAGGGACAAAGTTCCCTATCTGGTTATTAAGATCTGAATAAAAGTGTAAATTACATTAGTTTCTGTTATGTGTAGCCTGCTCTTGCCATATGAGCTTACTACAAAGTTAGACAGAGAGCATGAAGCTCAATTGCTCATTTAGGTCATGTCTCAGAATTTTCTCACTTGGACTTTGAGAAACTGAAAGGAAGTTGATGTGAAATATCTGTTAATATTTGCCTGGGAAAAGCTTTAGTTTTGTAGGAAGGGGAAATAGGTCTAGAAGAACTCCAGGTAATGGAATTTGCTGATCCTGGGAGCCAGCCTGCCTCCAGAAGGGAGGGTGTGCCTGGGCCCCACAATATCAGAGGAGAGTGGTTTTCCAGACATGAATTTCATTCACAGAGAGAATGCCCCTCTCCATCCCTGCCTCATGCTCAGAGCAGTTCCTTTCCAAACACACAACTTCCCTGAAGCCATGCATGATGCTCTACTGTACATTTTGTCCCATTTCCCCACACTTTGAAATACAGAGTCTCTTGTCTGTAAATTAACATTTACAAGGAACATTCACAGAAAAGCCTGTATCTTCATGCTTCTCATTTTAGTTGCTTTCTTCTCTGTTATATCTTTAGTAATTTCACAACATCTTGGGTGGTCACACAAGTAGATGAAGATGCAGAGATAAATTTCCATCAATTAGTTGCTTTGAGGTTTATAGCACAGATTTTAAGAGGAGTCGTTCCCAGTGAATTGCTGAAACAGGATATGACAGTGGTGAAAGACTTCCCATTTTCTCTCAATTTTGCTTTATATTGGGGAGTTTCAGCAGAGTCCAGTANCCCCCCCCCCCCCCCCCCGCTAATCAGTGCTTATGCCCTCAAGATGAACTTGGCATGGGTCAAAACTGAGCAGCCTCAGAAGTTTCTTCTGATTTCTGTGGCTTCATCTTCGAAAAAAGACATGAACTCAGAATGACTGGTGAGCTCTGGGAAGCCTTTCAGCCAACATAGCCTGAATTTCAGTTTTGTAATTACAATATTATCATTGTCAGACTCCATAGGCCGTAGGAGAAAATTTTAGTTTGACTTCTGGCCCTCTCTAGCATATCAGTATAATGTGCTTTCATGCTGTGAGGAGGACATGCTTCTGCTAGGCACTTTAGATAACGAGTATCATTTGTCAATAACTCCTTGTAGGATCATTTTCAAGTTCTGAGAAAAAAAAATGAAGAGGAAAATTCAGTAAGAAAAGACAGAAAGTAGCATCCTTTGAAAATACTTTGTTCAAAAGTATTTTGAATGTATCTCATTTCCGAATGAGAATGTATTCTGATCCTATTAACAACTATTGGCAAAATTACTAGAAAACATGATACCAAACTGGGCATTTCTGTTCCTGTGATTCTTTCTTACTGTGCATTCCTATCTGAGTAGTGGGTTTTTGCAAAGTGCTGAAGTCAGATTTGGAAGACTTTTATTCCCTCTCTGTAACAAGGTAGCCTGAGTGTCAAAGGCAATGGGGTTACTATTTTTTTTTTTTTTTTTTTTNTTTTTTTTTTTTTTTTTTGTACTTGGAAGTCAAGTAGATTATCTCATCAAAGTTCTGATTTTCTGTGTCTGTTTGATGCCTTCTTTATCAAGTAACAACTAAATATTGGAAGTTTGTCTTTCTCAGATGTATTTATGGGATGTCACAGTTTAAAGTCTCACATAGCAGAAAAATTACAGGGCTGCTGTAGCCACTACCAGTTTTAAAGCCAATGAATATAGAATTGTCTTGGTTTAAAAGACAGG
>VZRR01008730.1:210859-279017 GCA_013398015.1 Oreocharis arfaki | reverse complement strand
TTCCCTCAGAGCCGGTACCGCCATATCCCCCCAGAATCGGTACCGCCGTGTTCCCTCAGAGCCGGTACCGCCATATCCCGCCAGAATCGGTACCGCGGTGTTCCCTCAGAGCCGGTACCGCCATATCCCCCCAGAATCGGTACCTCCGTGTCCCCTCACGGCTCTCCCCTCACGGTCCCTTCCCTCCCCTCACGGCTCTCCCGCCCCTGAGCACTGACAGACCGAAGCGCAGCCGGCGCTGTAGCCCTTGTATGGCTCCTACAGAACCACAGAATATCCTGAGCTGCGGGGGACTCGCAAGGATCATGGAGTCCAACCCCAGGCCCTGCCCAGACACCCCAACAATCCCACTCTGTGCCTCAGAGCATTGTCCGAACTCTGGCAGCTCCTTGAACTCTGGTGACTATTCCCTGGGGAGCCCGTTCAGTGCCCAACCACCCTTTGGGGGGAAGAACTTTTCCTGATATCCAGCTCAAACCTCCTCTGGCACACATCAAAACCTACCTGAAAGTTTTCAGCCTGAAGGAGCGCATTACAGGAGCGGAGACAAACGCAGGTACCTACCTGCCACACACGTTATTCGTGCAAGGGGCTCTGCTTCTTCCTTTAAACACGTATGTATAAAGGTCGTAGTAAAGTGTGTAAAACATCACTCAGCTGCCTAAAATTAACCTCCACACACATGCAATGGTTTTGAGCAATCAAAGCCAAGACAAGCACTACCCTCCGCCTTGGTCTCTTTCATGTATGTGACCGCTCTGGCAACACACTAGGGCAAGAGGACATTTAATACTAAAATAACATCTTTTTGATCAACCAACCTGCCTCCTGTTGTGAAGGAGTCATTGTGATGTGAAGGATTCTTCCAGGGAAAGCTACTGTGTGGGTTACCTCTATGTTCACCATAAATAAAAGTGGAGAATGAATCCAATTAGCAATACCATTCAAATTTCTCCTGATGGGGGACTATCCCTGTCCTCCCCCACTCTCCAGGTGCACCTGGCCATTAAAATATCAAAATTTGGAGGTATATGTGCACCCTGCCATTAAAAATGTCGATATTTGAAGGTGTATGTGCACCCTGCTATTAAAAATGTTGATATTTGGAGGTGTATGTGCACCCTGCTATTAAAAATGTTGATATTTGGCGGTGTATGTGCACCCTGCTGTTAAAAATGCTGATATTTGGAGGTATGTCTCACACCAGTGCCCTCAGTCACACAAGCCCCTTAATTTGTGCATTTTCCAACCAGTGCTGCTCATGTTTTGTGTTATCCTGCAGCAACGTGTTGAAAAGGAAAATGAGCTGTTACACCCATGTCACCCCAAAAGTCTGTATTTTCCAGGAGAATTTGTACTGGTAACATCAGCATGGACAGACCACTCCATAAAAACTACCCAAACAAGTGACATTTTATTGGCGAGTTCTGCTCATAATGGATTTCCTTTTCCACGCTCACATCTCCTAACAGAGCGATTGGGGAAAAAAAACCAAACCAAACCAAAACCACTTTGGGTAACATTCCATTTGCAAACGATAAAAACCATTTAACATTTGAAAATAAAACAGAGGATAGCAAATTGAAACAGAAGTTCCAGGAAAACCCGTCCTGGTTCCCCCAGGAGCTGTTCCTCGCCCGGCTGCCGCCACCTCAGCCCCGCTCTCAGGGTACCGAGGTGCTCTCATTTGGAGCTCAAATAAAAGGACTGGGACATGTGCTATTATTACCATTCAAAGCCCTGTTGTTGTACATTCTTCACAGAAAAACATAGAACAGTTTGCAGTAAACCAACCAGTTCTTTTTCTTCCCTTATTCTAACGCTAAGTCATACTGAAAGTTAGGGGAGGGGGGAGGGGAAACGTGGCTTCAACATTCACCTACTTTATCACACACAAAGGTTTCTACGAAGAGCATATCCAGGTTGAAATACACATCTGATTTCTGTCATGAAGTTAATGCTTATGGGGTGCGAGATGAAATCTACTTCGAAATGATGAACACATCCCTTTTTGATGAACAAAGTGTTATTTTTTGCCTTTTGGACCAAGACTTGGTTGCCGAGTTGTTTCTCCTGAACCTTGCCAGGAGAGGCAGCTTTCACTGCTGCCACGAATGAGAAGATGACTGGTGGCAGTCACACACCTTACCATTGGTAAGATGTTGTATTTAGCACGTTTGTTTGCGTTCTGAAAATCCCTTAGCTCGTTTTTTAGGCCCCAGAGGCTTTGTACACCAGAAATTACACAAGTCAAGCACAGAAAATTGTAAATTGGTATCCACAGCCAATTCTGAGGTATTCCACAAGAAACCTGGCTCTGCACCTGAATGTTCCTCTCAAAAACAACTAAACAAAAAAAAAGAACCCAAAGCCCTAACTGGAGTGGAAATTTAATTTAAAAAGATTCCTTCCATCCCCATGTTTCACCACATTTTATCAACAAGAACGTACTTAATTCCCCAGGGGCACAAAAAAAAGCCTTCTTCATCCTTTCCCTGGAATAATAATTTAAGTACTTCATTCCTAAATTTCCTTGTACTTGGAAGAGATGAAGATGAGGGTGTTGTTTTCTTGCCAAACCAGAGAAACACATTCAGACAGTGTTTTTGGTTTATTTAATTTGTGAAGGTGCTCGAGGAAGATACCAGCGATCCCCTTGCGTTGAGAATAGCAGCGGTTCCTACTCTAACCTCCCGTCTGTGAGGAAGAGGCTGGGGAAAGACCTGGATCGCAGGCTCTGAAGACCAAGTTAGGAAGAAATGTGATCTCCTGGGTCTGGATTTGGCTTGGTAGAGCCTCTTGAGGCAGTCAAGGTTGCTCCTGTGGGACAGGAGATGCTGCTTCACCACGTGAGCAGATCCCAGAGGGACTGGCTTTCCTGTTAGGGCTGAGGTGGGACGGGCAGCTTTATTCCTCGGGCAGCTGCTGCTCTCCTTTGAGTAGTACATTCAGATTGAGTTCCAATAAACCAGAGCTGTAGTGCCAGTCATGTGCCATTTTTACACACACAAGAACTGTCTGCAACATCTTAATTGGTTACGCTGTTCTGCACGAGAAGTGGAAAACCTTCGCAGTGATCTCAGAAGGAAATAACTCACTGCTTCCCTAGTTGTAGAAAACCCATAGGCAGTAATATTTTCTAAAGTGCTTCTTTACTTATCAGTTGCTCTTTTAAAAATCAGACTTGTATTTTGTAGCGGCATCGTTTCCTAGTAGGTCATGGACCAGTAGATAGTTTCTGATGTAAAAACCCCATTACATATTTTGTTTAAGCAAATGACACTTGCTTTGATAAATGCACCAAAGAGAGTGATCTGAGTGCAAACCCCACCATTTCTGAGAACATGGCCTAATGCTGGTTTATTAATGCAACCTTACATCCTGTAAAGTCATTTACTTCAAGAGCAGGGATTAAATAATACAAATAAAAATTGAAAATTCAATGAAGCTATTGCCTATTTACCCTGAAATAAAAGAGTCTCATGATTCTACTGGTGCAAAAATCCCTCCAAACACATTTGTTTTATTGGCAAAGTCATTTAAGGTCACTTTTGCTTCCAAGACCATCTTCTTCCATGGTTTCCACTGAAGGAGTTTTGCTTTGTAATGGCTTGTGGTTCCACAGTGATTTGTAAATGAAAAACCTACTATGAATAACTCTACCGTAGTCACTAAATTACAGATACTGTCATGAGAAAAGTCCCAAACTTACAGTGTTTGTTTTAAAATTTTCAGCAAGACACAGAATTCCAGTCAAAGTGTTTTCTTTGAGTGCCATTTTAAATGGCAATAAATGGCTGCTGTGCCCTCTGGATGGAGAATTCCATGTGCTTCTTATGTATTGTACTTTGAATGTCCCCAGAGCTCAGCGTGGAAGAGCTCCCGCAGGCACAGCCACTTGGATCAGCTCCTCCTATGGATGTAGTGCAGCAGGCTTGGGTCTGCACAGGGAGACCCCAGCTGGGAGGCACGGAGCAGATGTTAGGGTGGCCTGATCTCAGAAGGCAATGACACGAAGCGTCCCGGGCAGCAGGACACAGAAGCAGCTGCGACGTCATTCCGGTTCCAAGCAGTGGTGGTTCCCGTCGGAGGGGGTGGCTATTGCTGGGACAGCAGAGCGCTCCGGTTGGCCTTCATCTTCTCCAGCCGCTTCACCAGGTGGCCATTGCTGACCTCCAGCTCTTCAGTTTTATCCAACGCTGAACGAAGCTGAAGGAAGGAAGGAAGCAGAAAAAATCCTGTAACTTTCATCGTGTTATCCCTTTCCAAAGGCAAAGCGAGCTTTGTAGCTACCAACATTAACTGACCATATTAACTTGGAACATAAAGCAGCTGAAAGTTCCTTTGGCAGAGTTAAACTGCTTTGAAGGCCACACACACACAGAGGTGTTTAAGCACACTGCTAAGAACCCAGGGTCTTTACAGAAAGTTGGACAAAGAAGGCCAGGTTAAGAAGAAATGTGGTCTCCCACGTCTGGATTTGACTCCATAGAAGCATGTGCCTTGGGGCAGTCAGCACGAACAGAAGGCTACTCCTGTGGAATAAGAGATACTGCTTCACAGAACTTCCCTCGATCCAGAGGCACGAGGCTCTGGGGGGCGTACACCTGTCTCACTGCTCAGCTTTTATGTTTCTGGTTCCCAGAACTATATCCACAGCTCAGTTTGGAGCCTCAGTTTCCTGTAAAACCCACCACGGGATCGGGGTAGGGAGAGAGAGGTGCACTGCACAGAGCAGTATTTATAGGCAGCAAGGCACAAGGAGTACTTAGAACAAGCAAGGAGCAACACTGAATTAAAAAAAAGAAACACCTCAGGAGGCAGTGTGAGAGAAGCTGATTAAGGTATTCAGGCTCTAAGAGACAGAGGCATGGACAGAGTCTGTGGACAGCCACACTACCCCAGACAGGCATGAACAGATCGGCAGAGCAAGAAAAAATGGGCTCACAAAGAACAACTCACATCCCTTTAGCAAGTCAGTTTAGGAAGGAATGGTGAAAAGGCAGTGGGAGCTCACAGCCGTGACTGTTACTCCAGTTTGAGTGCTGAAAGTCTGGTTGCACATTTAGGAAGGAGTAACTAAAGCAATAAAAAAATGAGATGCTTATTCCTTGCTGTGCCAAGAAGGGGTGGTTCCTCCCCTAAAACACCCCAGGGAGGCAGGTTTCCCCCACATGGAGCGGGCTGACCTGTGACAGCCTGCAGGTGGAGTTACCTCTCTCTGCAGTTTGCGTTTCTCTGCCTTCAGTTCGTCTTCTACTCGCTCAGCATTTTCAGCAGCAGTTTTGTATCGCGCTACCTGGCCTTCCAGTCGTATTACCTGAGGTGAAGGCAAAGGTTGGGAATTAGAAGCTGTACCAAGAAGTTACTCTGAAGCTTTACTCTTATGCTAGTACTCAAGGAATAACCAGAGAGATGCTAACTCCTCTTTGACAAAAGAAAGGCATATTTTCAGGGAAAAAAACATACACCAAGGAAGCCTGGCAACAGTAACTTACTCCCGACCTTTTACACATTTCCATATTCAATGTGCTTCCAGCAACAAAAAATACAGTCCCCTGACTAAATTTCTCTTAGCAAAAGCATTGCTGATGTCCTAGGTTGCAATATAGGTGTATTCAAGTATTCTATTACCACCAGCTGTGGGCTGTTAGCTGTTATCACCTGCTAATGACCCACCCCGATGACAGACAATGGGCCATCAGGGACCCACCGCATGACTCATGGACTTATCTCATCCCATTGTGGGATGCTCTGCCCAGAAGGGAGGAGCCAGGTGTTCCCACTTGGATATAACCTGGCTTTGGAACTGCCTGAGCTAGCCCTGTCTGCTGGGTTCCCAGAGGACGAGAGCTACTGCTGGACCTTCAGCTGGAGACCGGACCTTCAGCTGGAGACCAGACCTTCACATGGAGACCAGACCTTCACAGGATCACCGCTTGAACTGAACTACTTCAGGTGGACTGCTACCACCACCCTAACTGGGTGTCAGGTTGTATCTGACTTTGTCAGCGTTTTTCCTTGTATTATTTCACTTATTTCTAATTTCAATCTTGACTTGTGATCTCCCACTGGTTTGTTTTCAAACCAATACACTGATGTACTCTGGACAAGAGCAAACAATCAAAATGGAACAGCAGTGTATAAAATCCATCTCTACCACATCACAAGCTGGGAGCCATTTAAAACTTGTTGACAGCTAGGCATAAGGAAGTGTTCTGCAGAGTTCATCAGGTACTTTTGTCTTTGAACATTCTTCCTTCAGTAGAGAGGAATAATAAATTCCTTCTTCCCCATACATAAATGTCATAGTAGCCTTCATGCTCCAACACTCCCATTTCTTATTTCAAGGGAAAACCACAGTAAACACAATTTCATTTATCATTTATCAAAATACACTTTCTCTTTGTATTCTCACCATGCCTGAACAAACAGAACAAGCCAAAAACTTACATTCTGCTCCAATGCTGTTATCTCTTGCTCAGACTTTGCTAGTTTAAATTTGAGATCACTGATCTGTCTGTTGGCATCTCCTAAAAGAATTGCAGATTTATCAGAGATGTCAGAACAAGTGTGAACAGTTTCTAACAAGTCTGTCATAACATTTCCGTGCATCAGGGATCTACGTGGGGCAGCAGGAGAGTAGTTCTGTCAGTAAGTGCCCAGCAGAGAGGCACCATTCCCAGTCCTGCCTGATTCCCTGCCAGCCACTCTGAAGGCAGAATTAATCTGAACCCACTCCAGCTCTCCCGACGAGCAGTAACAGATTTCCAACTGCAATCTTAAACAAAGGCTCCTAATTCCCTCACCTCTGTAGAGGTGCATGGCTACTCCCAGGCTGAAGCTCCCCTGGAACCCATTCTTACTCAGAGCCACGTGGTTATTATTGTACAAATACATTTTCTCACTCACATGCAGGGCACAAAATTCTCTTAAAATCAAAATACAGCTCACTTTGGAGGTCAATCATGTGCATATCTGTCCCGTTTTCCAGAACTTCATCTTCTGACTGTGTGTTTTCCATCTTGCCATTCCTTTGCTTTTCTTCCAGTTGTCCCTTTAGTTTTTTAATCTGAAGGACACGAAGTAGTTATTAAAATCACTAAGGGAAATTATGGCTCAAATTCACTCCAGTATTATAAAACAAATTATGTATTTTTAAAACCAAAATTCCAAAAAATCTTCTGTTACAAAATAACATCCTAGAAATTCTTTTGGCACACGACTCATGGTATTTTACACTTCAGTGCTTATGTGTACAAGTTCAGGACCAAAACAATGAGTGAAAGATGATTGGCTTATTAGAAAAGCCATAAATCTTCTGCAGGCACATTCATGTAAAACATTCTTAAAACCTCCCCAAGCTGTGTTTGGTTGTGTGCAAGTCTCAAGGCCAAGGTCATTGAGCAGAAATGAAAGCACAGAGTGTCCTGTAGGGCAAAAGATCAGCTGAAGTTTTTTGAATAAGCTTTATAGCCACTGTGGAATACCATGGTTAGCAGCAGTAATTCCTTTAATTGCTCTTTACCCATCTGTAATTCCTCCAGCATATTTTTCCAAATGGCCCATTACCCACAGACCCAGCAAAGGGGAGGGCTTACTCCTGAAAAGAAAATTTGCTTCTACAATTTCTGAGCCATGCCTGTTCTTCCCTGAGGCTTGGCCAGTCTGAAGGGTTATTATTCAGAAATGGTCCCGGAGAAGTTTTCGGTGACTGAGGACACTGAACGCGACAGGTTGGCGGCATGGAACGGGCATACTGGGTCATATCTTCCATGTATCCTGATTTAACACATAGCAGGAATGTTCTGGAAGGAGAACAGAGTGGCCAGCAAGGCAGCAAGTCCTCAGCAAGAGCAACCAGACAGCAGCACTGCTGCTCTACACCTTGTGTTGAGGCTATTTTCATTTTCTTAATCCTTTACTGTTGCTATTAATGATTTGGCCAACAGCATTTCACCTCCCCCGCGATTACCTGGTCTAGCAAGGACTCCCGTTCATCAATGAGCTTTTTCAGCCTGTCTGGAAGAGAAAAGGGAGAGTTCAGTGCTGACTGCTCGAGCGGCAATCGGGGAGCGCATCTGAGACACGGGACTGAACCGTCAAGGTTAGTGATCTACTGATGGGGGAGTTAGGGCACGTACCACAGGACACGAGGCCCAGACAGGGCTGGCAGGGGGCTGCAGCCAGGGGAGTTATGTCATTCTCACAGAACATGCTTGTCCCGCCAGTAGCAGCAGCCAGCTGCATGCAAAGAGGCTAATCTTCTACGTTAGGTTAGCATGCAAGAACTCTAGGGTCAAGCACAACTGCAACACAAAATCTCACAAATCTTGACAGTTTAACACAATGACAATACTGTGAACACCTATAATCACAGCTAAGCACATTCTCAGCACTTTAACTCTTCCCCAGTGACATTTTATCTCCAATATTATGACTAGAAAAACATTTGCCCATCAAATTATTTGTGTTTCGAATGCAGCAGGCTGGTAAAACTCTATTTTCTCTTCATAGTCAATTCTCCAGGCCAAATATCAAGAGGCAATGGACAATCTGCACCAACTTTCGTGCTACACTTGGACTTGGAAGTGCTACAGATCAGCACATGGGTACATGCAGCCTTCATTAATTAAAGTGCACTCTGCAGAATGAGACAATTGGAAAAGAGAACTACAGTGTAAGCAACCAAAGAATTTTTTCCTTCCCCATTAAGAGCTGCAAATTGTGAAAGCATTTTAACAGGTGTTCCCACATTTTCTTACCACCCAAATGACCTCATTAACTAACAAGCTCAGTTTGTTCAGGTACACCTCGGGCAGGAGTACACTGGAACATCACATTCAAATACACTCATTAGAAGAGGATCTTATTGACCTCAGCTGGGTCTCACTGCAGGTTTATTCAGCTGGCCTCCCTTGCCAGCAGCGCAGAGCCCAGGCTGTTCAGAGCTCAATTCCACAGCTGAGGTCTGGCCTGCTGATGAAATGGTTAAAATCCAAAGGTCACTCAAGAAAAAGATCTTTTTGTAAACTTTAGGAAAGCAAGGTAAATTACACATAAGCGCCTGGTGGGCTTTTACCAGGTAAATTCTGTTGATAGACAGACTTAAATATTTTTGAAGCGCTTTAAAAATACCATTTCTTCTTTGTTGACAACTCCTGAACAGGCCAAAGTCTTGTGGTTCTCCCTTTTTTCTTGTTAGCACATGCAGTTAAAGGGAATCAAGAGTCTCTATGGAATCAAATCACAGGGAAAACTGGTTTTCCAATGGAACTTCAGTGCTTATGCAGACATGTAGAGTCCATTAATGTGCTGTCATTCCCCTCCTGGGTCCCATACAGTCCCATTCCAGAGCATGGAATAAAACCTTTACCTTGGCTTCTGATGCAATACCCAAATACAGATCTTAGCGTGACATCCCAGTTCAGCAGATCTATGGATTAATTCTGAACCTCCTGAAGTCCTATCCTTTTTTTTTTATCCATTTGTAACACACCCAACACTGTTAGACCTGAGCACTGATATGAAAAAACAAAAAAACCAAACCCACTTTTTTTGTAAATACCACCCGTAACCAAAAGAGACAAGTATAAACCCCTTCAAAATAATAAAACAATTTCACAGATCTCTATGGGAAGGAAAGAAAACTTAAGACAGAAATTCTGCAAAAGATGAAAGATATGGAAGAAAAATAAAGGTCAATGAAGAAAGCAAGAACAGCAAACGGGTTGGAGATACTTGGACTCAAGAGACTGTGCTGCGATTCACAGGTCAGCAAAGACTGAGAAATGGAGTTCCAGGGACTGGAAAGAGAATGAGGACTGCTGCAGCAGGAAACCTTTAGGCCACTTCAAAATTAGCCCAAACTTACTGACTCCAAAGTAACGCACTTTGATCCTGAAAATAATTTAGTTGTGACTTTCACTAACACAACCACTGCTGTGGGGTGAAACCTGCCTGCCTGAAGAAAGGACACCTCTTCCAGCTTCCAGTGAGGAAGCACACTGGCTTCCCCAAACCCCTTTTCCTGCAAAAAGGATGCATTTTTGGATGAACCTTCAAGTGTCATCTCACCCTCCGTTCTCTCTGCCCTCATTACGGACATCTGTGAAACCACTGGGACATGCTGACTGCAGAATTTACCAGATCAAGGAAAAAACAAGTTTGCTAAAATTGCCATTCAAATAGAAAAGTTTTCTGCCTGTAGACACGAGTGTCTCTTGGGTTTCACTTATCTTAAACTCCCACATTAACACAGAAAACTTACTCTGCAGGGTCATCTTAATTTTGCATTTAGGAGACCTTTTTCCAACAAATCAAGGATCTGAGGACCTTGAGAACAGGTGAGCAAGAAAGAACAATCTACTGAATCAGGACAGGAAGCAGCTAATTAAAATTCTCATCTGTAACAGTCATTAGCCTTATTTCACATACAAAGATACTACAGTGAATAATTAGTGTGACATTCACCTCACTTAACTTTGGAAACGTGATTCCCAGGGTACTCACTGCACCAGCTCATGGCCTTCACATCCCAAGGAGTTTAACAGAGGACTGAGGAGGAGATGGGGCCTGTGAGGGAGCAGGACACAGAGGGGTGAGGATGCTGCTGACCAGTGTTTTCTGCCATGGTTGCTAAGCCCAGTGACTGTTCTCATTGCCTTGGCACTGCAGGTGACTCGAGCCATTGCTAACTCAGGTGCTGCTCCAGTGGCACCAAACATTCCCAAATCAGCCACAGATCCTCTTTACACTTGGAGGGGAGCACGGGATGTGAAGCAGCTGGCTTTACCTGCATGGTTTGCGTGATGTGTGGCCCTGGAAGTAACTAACCCTGATGTAAATGAAAGGGGTAAACTGCTCTTGGAGGATGGAAAGGCATCCCATGAAATCCCAGCCCCAAGCAGCTATTCAGAACAGCCTGCAAGAATCCAGCTGTCAGAGCAGGTTGGGCAGTACTCCTTCTCCAGATATGTCCATTTATTTTGTATGATGAGAAACCAACAAAAAATACTGAGAAATGCCTTCATGTCTTTCTCAGAAGAGGGGCACCGGCAGGGACAGAGAAGGATGTGGAAGACACCAGCTTGCAGTATGATTTTGAGGGGAACAGGAGGACTGATCTCCTCTGTAGTAAAGAAGATATTGACCAAGACCTGTTCACTATTTTTTCCCCTTTTTTATCAATCAAGTTTCTTGATACATGCTTTTGAAAGCATTTCAGGCTAGCTCTGAATTCAGATATGCACAAACCTGGGCTACAGGATTTATGTACCACTAGGTGATGACCAGAAAACCCAGTGAGCATTTGGGATTATTCTGTAAGACAAAAGTTTCATCCTTGGGTCACATGCTCATTTTCAACATTCCCAGATGGATTTCTGGCACACCAGCTACTCTGCACTGCCTCTCCTTGTTCTTGCTCCCAGTTACACTGGGAGTGGGATCAAAGCTGGTACATGGACAGGTAAGATTGGAGGTGTTTCTGCTCCTGTGACTTGGCTTTAAAAAGGAATTTAAAAAGATGCTTTGTTTTCTGAAGTGGAAAAACTAGTTAAAATCAGAAATGAACTCATAAGAAATACAGGGTATAATGGCATGTGCTTAATTTAACTCTGATAGATCCATCCACAATACAGGTGAAGCCTGGTAAGAACATTCAATGATCTATTTAAGTCTATTTAACAATTAAAACCCACTTCCAACATTAAACCATATATTACTATTGAGAGTACAGCAGAGCCAAATCTTTAAATAAATGCTGCTACGTGCTCATAAGAAGTGCTTATAAGATCTATGACTTTTTGGATTAGCATTTAGTGTAAACCCTTAGGAACAGCTGCCAATACTTACAGAAGCCATGGTGGATCTGCTGTAAGTTGGAGAGAAGCCACATGAAAGGAGTTACAGGGTTACAGACCTGTTAGAGCTCTACAGTTAAGGTGCCATCACATATTCAAGGTGCTCAAACCCCGAGGCTGCCCAGTCCTAAGGAGATGGCTCTTGTAGCTACGTAGCACAAGGCAATAAACTGAACAAAAGCTGCAGAAAAATGGTGTTGAAATGATACAGGTTTAAATA
The DNA here is from genome assembly GCA_013398015.1 of Oreocharis arfaki. Taxonomy (NCBI): domain Eukaryota; kingdom Metazoa; phylum Chordata; class Aves; order Passeriformes; family Paramythiidae; genus Oreocharis; species Oreocharis arfaki. The sequence continues at coordinate 266,933 of VZRR01008730.1, read as the reverse complement.
ACTACTTATGCAGGTTTAGAAACAGTGCTCTGGACAGGTACTTTAAAGTATAAAATATGTTTATTTAAATTACATACAGCAGTACATTTTGATATACATCTTCAAATTTTGCAGTCTGTCTGTGCTCTGACAACTTTGTAACATCAACACAAATACAGCCTTCCATATTCCCCCCTCCTCCATTTGCATTCCCTTGGGATATTCATTGCTTAACACTTTAAATGAATATTTATATATGCAAAACATGCTCTTCCTCCCAAGCACTAGCAGAGATGCAAGAAGAAATACAGCAAGGGAGTCCAAGAGCCTAACTTATGCCAGCAATTCAAAGCAATCCAGCTTTTCCAAAAGGCACAGGGGGGCTAGTACACAAAACAACAGTCGTCTTTGGTCTGATACCCAGCAAGAGTTAAGACATGCCAAGTTATCTTCTTTCCAGAAGGGAAGAGGTAAGATTTGTTTCAGAGATAAAAACATTCTTTCAGAATCAGAGCTTGCAAAAAATATAATGCAGCAAGAAAATGCAATTTTAAACAAAAATCTTCTTGGAAAAATAGGTAATTTATATATTCATACGTAGACAGTACTTGATAGCAAACCTAAGCACACGTTACAGTGTGTATTGACACTTTCTCTGGAAAAAAATAAAAACCCCATGTGAGACATGGTGTAAAAGGCCTATCGTGGTGCAAAGTGCCTAGATGAAGTAAACATGTATATATTTATTCTTTTCAGCAAACTAAGACCTATATGTTGCACTTTCTCCAAACTGTATATTGCTCTTCCAAAGTGCTCAGACTAAGCAGATTCACAGTGATTTAACTATATTTTGGAATATGACCATATAGGAAACACACACAAAGTGGAATGAAGATATCTCTTTTTTTTTCATATAAAAAAATAGATTGGTTCATAGGCTTTAATCATTCTGAAAGAAGTTTCACCATCACTGTGGCTGACTTGCTGAGTTCCTTCATGAAGTGTTAATGTACTTGCTTATAGATCTGAGTACAAGTAAGCATAATGTGCATAAAAGTTCACAGAGGCCCAATGTACATTCAAGAGAGTGATCAACTAGGCTAGAACAAAAAAAATCCTATAGAAATTCCCCAGGAGCAGCTATCCACACTAGAGGTACTTTAATTGCATGATAGTTTGAATAGTCAATTTGTGAAGCTGCCTCAGTAGGTGATAAGCTTTCAACCTGAGACACAGCAAAACCAAACCCACTCACGATTTTTCGGGGCTGGGTGTGACAGCGAATAACTTAATACTTGCATCATTACCACATACATGCTTTATGCTGAGTTACCTACAAAGAAAAAGCTTCAAGAGTATTCCAAGGTCTGATGTCTTGTGCAAAGTGCATGTTTGTGTCCTGGGACTGGTCACAGGGCACGGAACTTGAGTAGCTTTGAGATTCTGTACTCAGGAGATTGTACAGTCATCTCTGGATCTGCCCTTACTCCTTCTACCAGCCTGCAAATCCTCCCTGCTTTCAGCCCTCTTAATGCCAGCACTTTCCAAACCCTGTTCCAAAACATCTTGATCCTGTAATTTTGCCACTTTACTAGAATCTGATACTTTGATTTCATCTTCTTCCACATCAGTCTCCTCATCAGTTTTCCCCAACGCTTCTCCGTGCAAGCACCCTGTTTCTTCAGGCTCATCTTTTTTATGCTGCAAGACTTCACCTTTGGTCAAGGCATCTTTGGTTTCCATTTTGTCTGTTCCCTCTCCAGCTTTGTCCGTGTGGGCACTTTTTCCAACAGCACCATTTGCTCCATCACCCTCTTCTCCCTGTATATCAGCTTTCTCTCCATCACACTTTTCATTAGATTCTAGTATTTGATTTGACTCTTCATCAAAATCAAATGCATCACCGTCATCTTCCAGGCTTTCCTCTGCTTGGCCCTCCAATTTCACTTGTTCACTAACGTTTTCATCCTGCACAGGCTTCTGTGCCAGGGAATTATTTGCACCTTCCTCCAATCTAACTTGTTCACTAATGTTTTCATCCTGCACAGGCTTCTGTGCCAGGGAATTATTTGCACCTTCCTCAGAAGCCAATTCCCCACCAGGGTGGTCTGCAAGCTCTACCTCTTGCTCATTTTCTTTCAGTGTTTCTTCACTGGCTTTGCTTTCAGTAGTTACAGTAACACCTACACCTGACTCCTCTTTAGATTCACCTTCTACCTGTTTAACCACCTTCTGCACTTCACCTTCTGAAGGAACATTTTTCTCTCCTTCTGTACCACCTGCTGTTTCTTCACTACACTGACTTGTTTGAACTTCTACCTTTGGATTCAAATCTTCCACACATTTTGTCCTACTTTCCTTTCCTTGCCCAGCCTCATCCCCCGTTTCCAATTCTGACTCCTTAATTTTATCATCTAAAAGACTCGGGTCTAAATGGGTTTCCTGAGTGGTCACTTCTCCCACAGTCTCCGTGCCTGGCTGTGCCTGCTGCAGCTCACTTCCCCTTCCCTCGGGAATGCAGCCTCCTGCCTCCACAGATGCCACACCTTGCTCGCCTGTTTCAGCAGAACCTGAACACCTCTCCAGCTCTTCCATTAATTCTTCCTTCTGTCCATCCTTCTCAGCTGTAGCAGTTTCATCTTCAGTTTTACCTTCTGTACTTGGTTCCTCTGGTGATGCTGAAGGGCTGTCCTCTGAAGAAGCTGGTTGGATGAACGCCTGATATTCTCCACCTTCCTTTTCAAGTGACTCTGCTGGGACATCCCTTTCATGTGACTCTGTCCCCTCTAAACCCACAGACTCAGTTTCCCTTGGCTGACCCTGAACTGTGTTCCCAACCTCATCTTCTTCTTCAGCTCTGTCACCTGCTGGTTTATCACTTCTTCCATCAGTGCAGTCAACAAACTTTTCCTCCAAGACATTTGCAACCTTGTTTTCAGCACTTTCTTCTGAGTGCTGGGGTTCCTGTGGAGTGGAACTCTCCCCATTTCCCTCTTCTCTAAGCAAGCCTGCCCCTGCTCCCTCAGGTAGCCCTGCTTGGTTAGAAACCAACTCACTGCTCTCACTTGTACTGTCGGATTCTTCATCCATTTCACTATCACTCAGGGCATGGCTGGTTTTAAGATCCTCTTGTTCTTCCTGCTTGGGTGCAGCTTCTCCCAGTTCCTGCTCTGTACCTGAGTCACAAAGCATCTCCTGAGGAGTTTCAAAAATCTGGTGGCCTTGCAGAGAGCCCAGCTCTGAGTTCTCATCTGTCCTTGCACTCAAGTCATGGTGTTCAGCCTCTGTACCCTCAGGCTGCTGGACTGCTGTGTCCAGGGACTCTGTGACCTTTCTCAAGCCATCTGTGTCACTGTCACTGTTTGATGAAGTGCTCTCTGACACAGGTTCTGTGAGGCCTTGAGCTGGCTCTGCAAACCTGCTCTCGGGTAACATCACTGTTGGCAGGGCATCCCGTTCTTCAACCATTTGTTCTGCCTTTGCATTTTCAGCAGCATGCAATGTCTGTACTTCCTCCTCCTCAGACTCCTCTTTGCGTTCCTCATGCTCAGTATTCTGCAAGATTTCTCTTTTCCCCACATCCTCCAAAATCTCATTTTTCATCTCCACTTCATTGGCTTTGCCTAAAAGACCATTGAGAAAGTTGAGGGGGCCACACCACAGCACACCCTCCCACTTAAAACCCGAAAGACAGAATGAGAAGAACAGGTTAATAAAAGATCAGCTTTTGCCAATTATGTGAGGCAAAGCAGCGATTGAATTAGTAAGGATCCAGGGGGGTTGATCAGTGAAAACTCACCACCACCCTCTCAAAGCAAGAAGTCTCTGGTGCTGGCTCATGTCTTTGTAAAGGAGGAGATTTATGCCCTCAGCTGTGGGAATGACAGCTTTCGTAGAGGAGGACAGCTGGTTGAAGCAGTGCAATTTAACAGCAATACTTGCAGATGTACCTCTAAGGACTGTTCTTCCTCAGCAATATTCTCTACAACTTTAACCCTGACACCCCTCTATTCATGCAGGACTCTGATGCCATTACAATGGAATCATGAAGGATTATTCAGTCATATTTTGCTTTTAAAATCTCAAACAGGCATCATCAGTGCACGTGACAGACACTGAATGTAAAATCTGATTGGCAAGCCAATGGTTTGGCTGTTCAGACCTCCCAACACAGATCAAAGCTCAGGTAATCTCTGCCCCTTATTTCAGCCACCCAAAGGGGTGGGGACTTCTTGGGCTTTTTGAAGGTTATTTTTCTTGTAACACTTTTCCTTCAATTTATATTTAAAAGCAACAGATATTAAAACAATAGTGTTTGTTGTTAGTTAGCTTTCGAGTCTATGCTGTACCTCTTCTGAAAAAACCCACCAGAATTAGGAAATACAGAAAACATTGCATTTAAAAATAAACCCTTACCTTGGTTTTTGGTGTTCCACATTGTTTCCACACAGAAACTGAGTGAGGAAGAAGCAGCCAAAAGCTCAAAGCAAGAGAACTTGCACTTGGAACAATCGGCTGCCTGCTGCTATTTATGAGTATTTTCATTTAGATCAAAAAAATCCAACAAACCAAAAATATTACCCCCTTTCCTTACACTAGTACAACAGTTCTCTAAATGGCCATTCACCACATAAAAGAGGTTTTGCCAACCAGATTTCTCCTTCCTAACGCTACCCACATCAATTATATCCTTTGAATTTAAGTGTTAATGTAACAAGTAAAAACGCAGAAGTGCTAATTTGAACTGTTCAGTAGCACAGGATACCAGGAACAAAGAATTTATCCTTTGATGTGCTTTGGCAGAGCCCAGCACTGTTGTTCAAGCAGACACAGTTCTCAAAGATATAAATGAACAAACATACAAGTTCTTTGTAGAAACCTAAAATGCCTTTTTTTCCTGATTATTTAAGGTATGTGCTGAAAAATACTGAGCAACAGTAGGATTATCTGGGGACAATTTTCCTATTTGGGGTTTAAATGGCAATGGGAATGAATTCTACTTATCTGGAATGTCCTATTTGTATTCCCATCCTTTGCCACCTTGAAGGGGAAGTGGAGTCTGCCCCTGGAGGAGACTGCACGACACACTGGGAGTGATAATCAACATGAAGCAGGAAAATGCACAGAGGGTGATTCGACGAGGAGCATGCTGCGTGGTGTGTTAATTGTCCCACTAACAACTGCCCCATCCAAGCAAAGGTGGATGACAGACAGGCACGAGGGGTTGAAAGGACACACAGCACTTACCTAGCATCCCCTCCCCTCCTGTCTTTAATGCCTGAGTTGTGCCTGGAACAGTTCGGGAAGAATCCAAGTGTCCTTCGTTATCCAGAATGTCTGATGTCTCCCCATTGGTGGCTATATCAGAGTCTGGGATTATTCCATGTTTCTGTGGGAAGCAAAAGCAATGCTATAGTGCCTTCTGCTCGGAAAGGGAAGGACTGTCAAGTGCTCTTGTCTGTGATACTCTGAATAAACAATTGCTTCAATCATTCCATTAAACATAGCTGGAAGTCACGAAGGAGAACAGATACTGCAGTTCTCAGTTCAGCCATCCTGACAGAAAGCATGTGATCCCAGCACTTTCTTTTTTTTTTTTTAACATAAATCTGCTGCGTAAGATGTTCCTCAGAGGAGTGTCTCCTACAAAAACAACTTCTTAATACTCCAGTCTACACCAAGAACTCACAATCAATAGTAGCGGAAAGGACTTTGGACAGAAAATCCCTGAAATGGCAATTTATAGGCAACATGAAAATTGAGTTATTGCTACTAGACTTAATTTTTCTGCCCAAATGTATAGGGGGAAAGGGTCAGCAGATGAATAAAAATTTCTTTTATTCCTCTTGCATACCTTCAGTTGCTCCTTCAGCACAACAACTTCGTCTCTAAGGTCATCCCGCTCACTCCTTATGGAATCAAAGAAATCTTTCTGCCTCTCTAGTGCCTGAGATCCCAACACAGACAGAGGGCAAGGAGATGTGAAGAAAGGAAGGGAGACAAGTAAAGGCCATGAAAAGCAAATGTAGACAAGAATGAGCAGATTTAAGATATTCAGTGGATGGAAGGGGCACAGATGACAAAGGTCAAGTTTACAGATTAAAGGACCAAGTTTGCATATAGAGAGAGGAACTTCAAATCCAAGAAAGGCACAGCTTATTCAATAAACAACAATTCCTGCCAAAGACATTCAGAGCCAAATTCTTCATGAGGGATCCTTCAAATGAGGGTCCATTTTTTACTCCAATCTGCTAGACAAGCTAATCCATATCCATATTGCTTTAGCATGCACGCTGAAGACATCATGCCATTCCCACATGTTAACAGAAGGGCACGGAAGTAGGCCCACTGGATTTCAGGAGCCTTTTTATTTTAGATTTTAATTAATTTGAAAGCTGCCATTAAGTCATCCATAGTCTGGGACGCACCATGTGCAAATGCCTGTTTGGTACCCAACTCCCCTCTCCCAGTATTTCTGTGTAAGTACAAATAGAACAATTTTAAAAAAACTTAGACAATTTTCAGTTTCAAGCTGCTACAAACTCTTGGACATCACAAACATGGGCAAGCTGCCAGATTTCTTTCTCCTGCTCTATTCAGGAAGCCTTTCAGTGTTCAGCTGGAAAAGAAAACCAGAGTGGGTTTCCATGTGGCTTTGATAAGAGGTGATGGGAAGGGATGAGAAGCAAGGGAGACTTTCATCCCAACAGCCTATAAATAGCTCTATTACCTCTTTATCCCACTCCAGTTTCTGCTCCGTCTGCAGATCAAATCTGAATAAGCGAAAATTCAGTGCTGATGGAATTGCATTATAAATAGCACTTCCTTTCTCCATATGGCAAAGGCAAATGGTGCAGCACAGCAAATCAATTACCCTTGGTCTGAAAGCAGAGCAGCTGCTAGATTTTCCTTGGATTTTAAGGTACTGGCCAAAGACAAAACTTGCTATTTGCTACTTCACTGGCAACATCACAGGACAGCCACACCAAGCAAGGGCACTAAGGAGGGTTTTATCCATGGGGTTTTACAAAAGCAGGATTGGGTGGGAAATGACAGTGCCACTTTGAACACACTTCAGGAGTTGACCAAGTCCTACCCCTATTTTTTTGTCTTTCCACTCTATTGTCTCCTGAAGATCGGAAATTTCCCTGACATAGCTCTGCTGTTTCTGTTGCAGCTGTTGGATTTCCTGAGGGGCAGGAGCAAAACAAGAAGACAGAAAGCAGGTAACAGGTTAACAAAGAAGGCCAAGATCGCAGTGATGCCAAAGAATGAAAGAAGTCAGGTGCTAAAGTAAATGAGTATCTACAGCACACAGTTTCTGACATCCCAACTGAACCTGTGCTCCTGAAGACAATCTTAACATGACTTAACACAAGTTATACAGTTCTGTTATTTTCCTCTGCATCTCTACAAACAGCTGTCCAAAACACAATACTTAGAAGAGTAAGTTAATACTTAGGAAAGTACAGTTTGCATTAATCAGCTCTGAACCTGTTTGGCCTTAAACACTAATATTTCTTCTGGTGAGAAACTTGAATAGGGAATAAAATTCTCCATGCCTCATGTCCTCCATTCTACTGCTAACTGGGAATGTACCAATCAAAGAAGCCATTAAAAGAAAAAAAAAAGTTACTCACTGCAAGCATTTCTTCTCTCTGCTTCAAAGCCTCTTTGATTTCCATGAACTGAAATTGCAATATGCTATGAGCGTGCTTCTCCCTCTCAAATTCCTGTGAATAATAGAATATTCACAAGATTATTATTAATCAAAAATAGCATCCCATCAAAAAGGGGAAAATAAGCCCAAACACAAAGAAAATGCTTACTGCAATATAAGTCTTGAATATCCCTCTAATCACTATCCCAAAAGAGTACAATTTTTATTGAGTTTGTCCTTTTTCCAAGATGCTATTATTGCACCAAATATAGAAGTGGCAGGCATCATTTAGCCCACTTCATAAGCTGAGCAGCAGGCTGAAGAGCTCTGACACTCCAGTCCTACAGACTGCACAGATGAGTAAATGTCAATTTAACCCACTCTCCCCACATGGCCATGTACTGAAAGTTAGCTGGACTTTTATTTAAAAAGAAAAAAACACACTGTATCCTTCAGGAACTGCGTTTTGAAGTGGGGTGTAATCAAATGCCCCAAGCTACAAGGCGGCAGTTCTGAAAACATAAGCCCCAGTTTTATTATTTAACACCAAATCACTAACTGAATTCTTGAAAAACTTAATTCAACACTTAACCATGGAGCTGCCTGAACTGCACAACTCTCCCACAGGCTGCCTGGAGACACTTTTGTGTGTAAAATTGCTCAAGAAGTCTCTATGGACAAACCCTACAAATTTACTTTAGAGATGGAATATAAAAGGAGATGTGATAATATCAACACATCAACCAGCTAGAACATTTCTCCCCTTCTTCAGAAATGGCTTGAGTAAAATTCTCATTTGTACCATCTCAAGTACACAATAAGCTGCTATTCCACTTGCCTCAGCAGTAACTAAACCAGCAAATCATTCAACATTTTGAATAATCATTTAGCTGCCTCCTCCCAAAGACCTCTACCCCCCTCCAAATCTCTCCCTGTGATGTCCCATGCCAGAGCTATTTACATACTTTACTTTTCTCTTCATATTGCCTCCTGGATTCTGCCAGCTGTTCCTCTAACTCTAAGAGCGCATCCTTCAGGGTGTCCACTTGGTACATGAAATTGGTTTTCTCATTGTCCAGTTGAGCATTTGACACCATAGCCTTCTTGTATTTCTCCTCAACTTCAGCTAGAGAGTCCTGCAGAAAACAAGCAACCTGGTCAGAGTCAGGAAGAAAGGACACTTTGCCAACCAAGACCTTCAGTGAGAAAACAAAGCCCCAAACCACAAGCTCACTAAGTCTGCCTAAGGAAAGCAGCATTAATCCTGTGCTGGAGGATTCCCAGCTGTCCCCAAGGTGAGGAAAACCTCCCGTGTCCCCACCACACTTGTGCATCCAAGCCAGCAGCCTTACCTCAGCACGGATAAAACGCTTCCTGTTCTCTGCTGCTTCAGCTTCTGCCTTCCCAGTTTTCTTCCTTCTCCCTCCTCCCCCTGCCCCTGCACACTGGCAGCTGAAAGCAGCTGCTGAAGATGACAAGTTGGGATTTTTTTTTTTTTTAAAGGTAAACTGGCCTTGATTTAAGATCACTTTGGATAATCTGAGGCCTGAAATTAAGGCAGTTTGACAGCCACTTCACACTAATTTCAGGGTACCCTGCAGTGTGGGAACCCTTAAATACTGACTCAGGGATTAGAATTCACTGTGAAAGAGAAAGCTGCAGCTTTTGTGACCTGATGTATGATTACCCATGAGGTTTCCTAAATCACATCCCTTCTTTACAAATTTACTCTCTAAGATACAATTCCCAGTATCTTGAAAACCCCTTCTATCAGCTTGACCTGAATATAACATACTGAGATATTTGTAACAACAAATGATGGTAAAATAAAGATTAGCATAACTCTTCACTTGTGCAGGCAAACTTTAAACTACTTGATTTTAATACTGAAATAAAAGAGTTATATAAACAAAGCAGTGTAAATGTGCAAACAAGGAGGACACACATGTCAACATTTTAGTTTACAGATCAAACAATTTCTCCTGGAACTTGTGTAATTTTAATTATTTCAACTGAAGTACGGGTGAGTTTCATATACTTCCTTTTTCAGCCAATAAACAGAACTGAGGACGATAGTGGCAAAGTCTAGATCAGTTTAATTAACATTTCTATTAACGAGTGAGATGATTTGTCTTGGAGGACATGAATTTGTACAGCTCCAAATGCTTAACTGTGCTTTGGTGCTCCAGCTCCAGATTGCAAATACCAAGCACAGGAAAGCCACCAGGATTTGGAAAGCTCAGAAAGAAGCTGGAAAGGAAGTATGTGCAAGGAAGAAGTTAAAGAAGTTCTGCTCCACTCCTTCAGCATGCCACGTTTTGGTTTCTTAGCATCACATAGTGCAGCTTAGGTCCAAATCACCCCAAAAGGCAGTCTAAGGGACATGGATTGAAAAACTACCTAAATCTTTTATGCAGTGTGATTATTTTGCTCTATCTGCTACTCAGTGACAAGGAAAAACGCCAAATTTTACCAAAAAATAGCCCAACTACTCTGTTTCCATTGAAAACTCACTTAAGATGGCAACACCTTCATCTGTCACAGCACTGAGCTGATGACACAATCAGCAATTAATGCTGGCAAATGTTGCATTTATCTATTTGCCTCTTCCAAAAAGCCACAGCTCATGTCACTGCTCACTTATGAGGAGGGTGGTACATGGATATACAAGTTGGCTGCTGCACCAAAATGTATTTATGGCTTCATGGAAGCAGCAAGAGCTTCAGCATTCCTCTTTCATCTAACAGGCTTTGTTACGTGGAGTTTTGTTGCAAGAATTGTTTAAGGGTGTCTTCTGCCATCTAAAGATGAAACCAAAATGACACCTCACATGACCTTATAAAAATAAAAACATTCAAAGTTCTAAACTCAGATTTTTTTAGTACTGTAGGAGATGAGTTCCAGTTCATCTCCCAGTATTTGAAGGTTTCCTGGATTAGGAAACCAGATTACAAAAAAACCCAATTTTTTTTTAATTTGCTAGCAAAATGATGACCACCTCAAACCAGCGAAGACAACATGCAGTAGCAACCAGTAGCTTTTCAGTGAACACTCGGAAGCATTTCTCACCACAACCAACCCAGGTCAGAACAGACACTTTGCCAGTTAATGAGACACTGCACACAGCTCCCAGCCTCTCCAGGAGAACAGCATGCAAGGGCAGCTCTGGGGCTCACACTGGGGCCAGGGTTAATGCTCACACACCAGTACCTTCAGTTCTTTCAGCCCCTGCATGTATTTGCCTTCTACATCCTGAATCTGGTCCTTTAACTCATAGAGGTCCTGAGGGAGACGGCGAGAAAGGTCAGTGACGCCACGGACACAAACGGGCACAGTGCAGCTGGGAGGGACAAGCAGTGCTCAAGGTGCTCCTTCCAGCACCTCTCCCACACACGTTAAGGGCTTTGATCCTAAGCTGAGGCCTTGCCAGACAACCAGATTTCTTGGTTAGGAATTGTGCTAATTCTGCTTTCCTCGGCTGGAAAAAACAGAATCTTCAGCATTAAGGAGAGAGCGCAGACCCAGGTTCAAAGGCCCCAACAATCACAGCCCAGCCCTTCTCTACCCCGTTCACTGACGATCGCCCTCTGTCACAGCTTCTCTCCTCTCCTCTCCAGGAGTGCAGTGTGTTATCTCCATCCTCCTATCATTCCCTGTTTCAGGATGGGAGGTGCTTTTTACAACCAGTCCCATCTGAGAGACATCTCCAGCAAAGCCGCTCACTCCTCTCTCACAGCACCCAATTCCCTGTCACAACTGCCAGCTTCTTCCTGGGAAAGGAGCCTGAAGGATATTCCATACTTTCTTCTGGACTTAAGTATTTCTCACCTTGATTTCCCTGATGGATGCCTCTGTGTCAGCTGAGATGGACGTGTCCCCACTGCCTCTCCGGGAAGAAGTCCCGCCCAGAGAAGCCAAGGTAGCTGCTGATAAACTTGAGACAGTTCGTGCTCCCTATGATCACACACAGATAAACCTGCTTAGAACTTTCTTTTCCAGATAAATCATGGGGTTTTAGCTTTCCCCTTTTTTTTTTTATACACACATTACACCAATCCTTGCACTTCTAAATTATGCAGTTTTCACTAAAATCAAACTTCCTAAGAAGTAAAAAACAAAAATCGAGATTTAACAAGGGAAACTAATGAGAAAACGCAGATCAGAAGTATTTAAATAATATTGCAATAGGATTTTGCATAATTTAGCTTCTAACTATCAATTCTTAATGCCACAAAGTCTTCAGGGGCTAGTATCAGCCTGCCAGGCATTTTCAAAATTCGTAATAATACATTCTGTGGAAGCTTTGGAAGCTGCTCTCCCTTATGGGTATTTACTTACTCTGCAGCAGTGGCCACATGAACCGTTCCACTGTACTCAGGGTTAATGCAGCAGCCTCCTCTTGTATTATGATGGTTTATTTATTTTTACATAAATAACTTAGGTCTTATAACCAAGCTCTAATAAACACACACAGCATTTGTGTGGCTTGGCCTAAAGCAGTTTCAGCCAACTGCTGCTGAAGGTCACCTACTTAACATTGAGTCAGCAGGGGCTGAAAAGTTCATCTTCAAAAATGCTGTAGCAGAAGGCTCCAGAAATTCAAATTTTTGCCTCACAATGGATTTTATAGGAGATTTCTGTACACTCATGGCAAGCTCTACCTACCAAAAAGAATGAAGAAAGCACTATTGTCAGAATAATTGCTAAGATCCTTCTTACCTTCTCAAAGTCTTTTTCTGGCCTTTCCTCAATCTGTAAAAGAGAGATTGAGAAGGAATCATTTATAGAATCAATAAAGGGTAAGAGAAAGCAGTAATATAGCAGAAATGCCACCACACCCTCCCTGTCCCAAAGAGCAAAGTGCCAAGTTAGATTTGAAATCTAAAGCTTCAAACCTGTGGTAAATATTCCCCGCTGACAACAAACAGGGACTGCAACTTCAAACAGAGATCCAAGACTACAAAACTGGTCCTCAAGTCAAACATCAGGGATCAGTCCAAAGTCTAAATAAATGGCTCTTTTAGGGTTTCAGTACTTCACTGCAATTTACTAATTTAGGAGAGAGATCCTACACTAAAATTAGTCAAAAAGAAACAAAACAGTGAGAAAGCAGCATTTAGAAGGACAGAAAATTACCATGGATACAGACAGCTTAAGTGTTTATAAGTTACAGAACATCTCCATCTAAAATGGAACTAAGTGTAAAAAGGACTGAAGGAAATGAAAAACTCAGCAGAACTCAAGAAGTCCTGAATTCTTCTTGGAACATTCAGCACAGTCAAGATGGTTTCCTGAAAGGCTCCTAGAAAATTAATGTCCTCTCCAGACCAAGAAGAGCCTAATTGCCAAAGGGAATAGTGTTTTCAAAATGACTGGAAAAACAACGAGGATAGACCTGATTCAGGGGAAGGCAGGGGATAATTGAGGTTAAGCTGCAAATTTCCATTGAAAACACACTCAAAACCTACATCTCTTTCTAATCAGTACACATTTGGCATAGTTGTTTGGGGTTTTTTTTCCTTTGAATTATATAGAATAACATGGGGATGATCCCACTCATTATTTTTCATATTACCAATGTTACCCTACTAAAAAAAAAAAATTCAAGAACTGAGAGGTACCTATTACAAATCAGCTTTTTACACTGACATATCACAGCTAAAATTCCCTATGAATTAGCATAAAGAAAACTTAAGTCTGAGGCTTCAAAGCAAAATAAGCCAGACTTAAAGCACTAGATCTAAACTTTGCAAAGACACTGAATACATACAATATTTCGGCTAGTATCCCTCAAATCTCTGAATTTGGAGGCAGTAAGAGAGGGTCATTAATGAAGGCAGACACTTAAGCTCAGATCCAATGAACAGGATGGACTGAGTTGTGCAAACAGCGTTTTGCTTTCATGCCAGACAGCTCCAAGTGCTGGATTTGGCAGCCTTCTAGCCCAGCCAAACACTGTGTTGTTGTTTATCAAGACAGCTGTGGCAGTGTCAATACTGGCATGTGACAAAAGATGAGTGTGTACACACACATCTACCTCTGGAAATCTGTGCACAGCCTTTCCAAAATCTGCCTTACAGGGCACTACTCAAAATAGTTCTTTTCCTTCAGCCATTTGCACAATGGCCTCTATCTTCTGAAACAAAGTGCAATCTCAGTTTTTAGCAAAATAAAGAAGGGAGCAAATATTGATATTGTTTTAATGATGCATCACATGAGTCAACTAAAAGCTTCCTTTTACAAAGGGGAATGTTGAAGACAAGGTGGTGAGGGACATGACTACAGTGAGTATTTCTACTCAGAGCACTCAACCACACCTGTGAAGCCTGCTACACCTTTATTGCAAAACTATCTTAAATAATAACTCTAATGGGGCATAATCTTTAATAATGAAAGCTATTGAGTAACATCTAAAATTGAGATGATTAAGAAAACAAACCAGGTTTCATTTTCCCTAGTGATGCCCTTGCACACATCCATTCGGTGCCATGAATGCCACACTCAAAGCAGTTTCTCCTCAAAACCAGTAACTATCCCTACCAATTTATTTAAATATTAACACTTAAGAACTCAACCAATTTTGAGAAAAGCCAGTTCCTCACACTAAAATAACATCCTTACATTGCACAGGTGCCTCCTGCTACACGACACTTTTCTAAGCAAAAAGCCAGTCTGAAACAAGCAGCATTTAATTTTATGGTTGCATGGCAGTGATACATCAAAATCTGTCTGGTAGAAAGAGAGAAGCCTATCTCAGGTTAATATTTTATACAGCTTTCATCCTGCTCATGTTTAGATTAATGTATTCACAGTATCACTCCTTTAAAAAGATAAACTTTTCCTAAAGGAATCAGCCACCAGAGGGAACTCCAGGTTTCCAGCTTTCCCCCAGTCCTCCTCTGGCAGTTGATTCAGCAATAAATGAAACACAGAAAGGTCAGGAGAGAAATGTTTCTTTTGAAGTTGTACAGAATTCTTGCCCAAAACATTTACCTTCTGTATTAGCATTCAATCAAGAATACTGCAATTACTAAATAGGCTGAAAAGAACTTCTCCACCTTCACAGTACTCAGCACAGCTCCTCATAAAAATACCCTGGCTTTGGGACTTTTCCATAGACAAATATAAAGGATTGACAGAATACTTGCCAGTAAAGGAGATTTAAAGAGTGATTCACCTAATGGCACCTTCAATTTACACAACACTACCATTTTTCATTTGCACAAGGGTATGTGTCTGTCTCTAATCACGGATTATCTTCCTCTTCACCAACAACTGGGGCAATTTGTACTTTACTGCGTAAAAAAGCAGGAAAAGGAAGTAATTTTCTGAGGAACTCCAGCACACACATCTTTGTTTTGGCTGCTCTCTGCAAAATAAGTGCAGTGGGATCAGAGTTCAGCCTCCTCTGACAGCGATTTCGGAATAAATCCAGAGCCACGTTACAAAAATGTCAGCAGTATCAGAGCTCACCACAGCTGGAAACACAACACGAGCAAAACCACCCCACAAGCCTTTATATGGACAAAGCGCCTGTTTTCCATAGATTAAAAGGGTTAACCCTTGAAGCTCTGCCACCAGTGGAATGTCCAGGCCAAAATGAGTCCCTGCAGCACTACCACAGAGCATCCAACCAACCAAACACCTACTGCAAGTAAAGGGATCTTATAATCAATGAAAGATCAGGACTGAGGCAGTTTCCAGCTTCCAGGCTCCTGACCAAAGCCGGAGAAGAGAAGCCTGGAACTCTTCAGTCTGTGCCACATCCCATGCTTGGGCATCAGAACAACCTCAGTGTCCAACACGTGGCTGTCACTGCTCAGCTCCAGCTCAGATCTCGCACTTAGCTCAACTTCCTCACAAAAGCAAGGGGTTTTTTTGGTGACAAATCAAATTAAGATCATTTCCTGCCCTTAAAGCAGCACAGTGCAGCTTGAAATGGAAATACGGCCCACAGCAGAGAAAAGTTGTTAGGCTACAGCTGAACACAGGATGGTATCTACAAAATCTGGAATTAAAAAGAAGAAAAGAGGCACTGCAGTCAGTACCACCCCTCCTACAACCCCCCATCTTACCAGTCTGATCAGCGGGGCTGGGGCAGGCACTAACAGAGTTCCTGCTGTTTCTCCAACGAAAGCCACCTTAACTCTAGCAATTAGCAACAAGCCTCTCAAAGCAGCAGGGGAAAACCACTGCTGAAATTTGTCAGGTCTGAAGAGGGTTTGTGAGAAGAATCCTCTCTCAGGAATGAGTGCTATGCCAAACGTCACTGCCTAAACAAACTTATCAGTCCCAAAAATGCAAGTTAGCACTGCAGCAAATCCTCACTCCAGAGGGGCCCAAAGCACATCCAGACTGTCAGAGGCAGGGCTAGGATATAACCTGCCCTAAACCTTTGGATAGAGAGAAGGCAAAGCTTTCTAAGTGCCTCCATCAAAATTAAGTCTGTCAGTGTCTTCCTTTCATTTCATTTCTGGTGAGAACATGATGAGCTTCTGCCAATGATCAAAGCTGTTCAGAACTGGGCACTGAGGTATGACCTGAGCACTGTATGTACGACCTGGATGCACGGACACACTGGGGAATGAGAGGCTGGAGAGCAGCAGGGATGTGGGGATCCTGGTCAATGGCCAATGGGATCTGAGTCAGCAGTGCCCTGGAGCCAGGAGGGCCATCCCTGTCCTGGGGGATCAGGCCCAGCATGGCCAGCCAGGCCAGGGAGGGCATTGTCCCACTCTGCTCTGGGCTGGGGCAGCCTCACTTTGAGTACTGGGGGCAGTTTCGGGTGCCACAATATAAAAACAATATAAAGCTGTTACAGATTGTCCAAATGAAGAGGGGGTAGGGTCTGGAGGGGCCACATGAGGAGCAGCTGAGGGCAGTTGGTTTGTTCAGCTGGAGCAGAGGAGACTGAGGGCAGAGCTCATCATCATGGCCTGCATCTTCCTCCCCTGGGACAGCTCTGATCTCTGCTCTCTGTGGCTACGGACAGGACAAAGGGAACAGCTGGAGCTGTGCCAGAGGAGGGTCAGGCTGGAGATCAGGAAAAGGTTCTTCCCTCAGAGGGTGCTGGGCACTGCCCAGGCTCCCCAGGGAATTGGGACAGCCCGAGGCTGCGAGAGCTCCAGGAGTGTTTGGACAACGCTCCAGGGATGCACAGGGTGGGACTGACGGGGCCAGGGGTTGGACCCCATGCAGGGCCAGGGGTTGGACCTCATGATCCCTGTGCGTCCCTTCCAGCTCAGGACATTCTCAGGCTGAACTCCGACTGCTCATGTTGCTGCCCGAGCCTCCAAAAGAAGGGTGAGAGGCAGGATGAACCATCATCTTCTCAGCACAGCAAAATGTGCCCTCTCCTTGCTTTTATTCTGCCTTGCCTTAGAAAGCCTTTAGATAAATACTGCTGCATTGAGTCTGTTTCAAATTTAGAAATAGTTGCTTTTCACTCGTAGTTTCTTAATTTAAAAAAGAAAACTAACAAAACTCCTGCAATTAATATTAAAAGCCCGACTCTGCCAAAACACGCTGAGAGCTCAGGCACAAGATTTACGCCCATCTGTACCGAAATATTTGATGTTTGCTCTCAGTAGTCTTAAGATCTGTACTTTATGTGAGGATGGTTTAATATCAAACAATGTATTTGCATATCTGCAGTAACTGCAAGGACAGCAGATAATTACCAGTGGGGATAATATGAAAAATGTTACAGAAAAATAAACAGCAAATTTCATTCAGACATAGTAAATTCTTAAAATAACTACAAAGACAAATATTCACACATTGTGTTTAAGTATCATCCTGCCTGTGACTGTCGTACCAACATGGTGACACAAATGAGAACACGAGCTGGCAGAGCTGTGCACAGCAGGAAAACCACTGCAGAAAAACGACTGCTGCTTTTTGCTCACTGTTCAGTGAACAGTGATAGAAGGGGGAAACAAAACTCTGAGAAAAAAATTTCAGAGCTGAGATGACAAACTGCTGTATGCTTTACTTTAGAAAGTTCCATGGAATCATTCTCCACTCTCAAGCACCTGACTGAAAACGCGACCAGAACACTTTGAAGCCTGTCAGTAAAAGTGATCCCTCACTCTGAGCTACAGGAAAAGCACTGTCTGTTTAATACAGGAAAAAACATTACAGTCACAAGGTGCTGCTGGATTCACCTCGTGTAGCAATGAGAACTTTTAGGATCAGCTACACTCACTATGACAGGAACTCTCTGCTCTTCTTCAAGGTGACAGAGATAAGGGAAGCTCTTCACACTGGGCAATAAACCACTAACTGAAACAAAAAAAGGTAATTTAAGGAATGCCTGTTGTCTCCCTGCAGAGCAGATTCAGCTTGGTGCTGACACAGCAAACCATCTCCAGCCACTTGCATACTAAGAGGTCAAAGTGTAAGCAGAGAATTTAAAATCAAAAGCCTCCCTTGCACCTCCCAGCATCCCGTGATTCCTGTAAGCAACTTGCAGGAATGACTCAGTTGGAAAACAGAAAACACCTAATGGAAACCACCTGCAGTATGTGGGTACCCAGCTCTTATTACCCTTCCAGAATTTTAATGGAATCCCTGTTTATTCTGATTAATTTTTGCTTTAGGGGTAATTGAAATTCAGTTTGCAAAGCCATTTTAGAAGTATTACTAATACAAGTTATATTCGGAAAGAACTCATAGCTCAAGGACTCAGGTTCAGGGGCTAATTAAAATACTGATTTATTTATAGCTCACTGGCTGCCATACATTACCTGATGAAAATCCCTCTGATTTCTAGTAATTTTAAAAAGTGAATGTACCCTTGGAACACCAAAACTTCAGAGCACACAGCTCTGTTCTGTCAGTTTTCAAATGGCAGACTACAAAACTCACTCTCTGTGGCAAATTGATGTTGGTACAGTTTAGTTTACTGCAAGCTGCACGTTTCCATCCTACTGCACTCAGCAGCTGTCCCCATGCTTGGAAATAAATCAGAGAAGATACTCAGAGCTGTAAACAGCTACGGAGAGGAACAGCCACAGAGACAAAGCACAACGTGCCAAGAAAAAAATTAAAGATAGAAACCCCCTAAAAGTAGGGGATGGACGAGCCTTTAGCACTTGAGCCTTGCTTAGCCACAGCTTAACCTGGGTACTGCTTATCCTTCTAGCAATTCCCCATGCTAAAGACTCTGCAGTGTCTGGCACTCCACAGTCCCACAAAGATGTTCAAATCCAACCTCTGGAGAGCCTCTGGTGCAGCTTTGCACCAAAATACTGCCCACTGGAGAGAAACTGAACTGCTTGAATGCTGCAGTAAGGGTTAGGGTTTCCTACTCCTCCAAAGGAGACACAGCACTTCCATCAACAACCCAATCTTTTCCACAATAACCTTGCTGTGCTTTATTCTCAATTTAAAGCAAATGCAGCATTGTCATGCAAGTCCAAAGTGTACTTAATATTGTACGTAAATTAATATGTAAATTATTATATAAAACCATGTGTATCTGCATAGAATCACTTCAGTTTTGCAATTTCTCCTCTGGCTTCTTTGCCTTAAGCACTGCGCAGAAGGTCCAGTTAAAACCCTAGGAAACAGCCTCATGAGGGACAGTGACCCCTCTGTACAAAAATAACCTCGAAGAAGAAAGGAGTGAAACAGCTGAGGGATGAAGAGAAATAGAGGAGCTCACCACTGGACTGGCCCGAGCAGAGCTGGCTCTGGAGGATGCCCGAGATCCCGAACCAAGGTAGCAGCTGTACTCGGAAGGCTGCAGCAGGAAAACCGGGAACAGCAGGCAGAGAAAAGAGAAAGGCGTTAGCACTGGGAAGGGAAGCAGGAGAGGACGTTGAGCATCACATCTGAAATTAGTTAAGGAGATGGTTACATGCAGCTGGACAAAGGAACAGCAGTGAAAGTCAGAGAACAGACACATCAAGTGTTAATTTGAAAACTAAGGCAAGCAGTAATTCCATTGGCAGTTCAAGTAGAGTTTTGATTCAATTCTTAGATTACTAATGATTTATTTTTATCTCTTCAGGTACCGGTCACAAGTAAACAATTCAGTTTCTCTACAAAAGGCTCCATCCTACTGGCTTTGCAGGAGCTCTGAGGCTCTCTGATGAAACATTTTCCCATGTTCTCAACGCTGTACACATACAGAATGAACTTGTGCTCCACAGGCCAAAGGAATAAACATACATCTATGTGGGGATTAAAATAAAAACTGAGACCAGCTCAGAGACTGAGTATCTCTCCCGGTTTTCCAGCACCTGCAGTCCTCATCTCCTGCCAAAGAAAGTCGTTTAGCTTTTTTAAAAAGGAAACATCTAAGCAGAGATGCAGGACAGGGCTGGCTGGTTGCTGACAAGGACAAAGAACATCTCTATGCTGTTTTATTTCCAGAGGTTTTAATGCAGTGGAAGTGGAGCAGGGAAACGAAAGTTTAAAGCATCAGGGAAATAGAACTAGAACTCACTTTGGAAATAATGAGTTTATTTTAGAGGTGATTAGAACTGCTTCTCAGATACAAACACACAGAAATCTGAAGAATTATCATACTTTGGAAATGCTGTGGGGTTTTTTTAAGGTTTTTTTAATTAAGTCACCTGGCCACTACAGGAATCCCTGGACCCTTTAGCTTTACAGAAACAGTCAGGCTTTCACCAAGCCACTGCAGGGCTGCTCCAACATCATTAGTCACAGTAACAAAGCAGCAAAGCATCAACTGAAAATTAAGCTTCCAGCACTAATAAATGGTGAGAGGGCAAGCTGGAAATAACCCCAGCTAGAGCACGAGGTCAGCCACCGACGACAAAACATTCCGTGCAAGGTGCACAGCCCTCAGCAAGCCCTCGGGCAGGGCAGTGTCCTTGGATGCACCTGGAGGGAGGCCCTGGCACAGCGTGTCCAGAGGAACTGCGGCTGCCCCATCCCTGGAATGTTCAGTGTTGGACAGGGCTTGGAGCAACCTGGGATAGAGGAAGGTGTCCCTGCCCAGGGCAGGGAGTTGGAACAACGTGGCCTTTAATGTCCCTTCCAGCCCAAAACATTCTGGGATTCTATGTCTTAATACTGGCTTTGTGCACCTGATCTCCATCTCAGAGGTGAGAACAGGCACAATAATAAAACTCTGCTGCACACTGTTGACAGCTATTGCCAATCACACAATAATTCCTAAATCAATGACAAAAAGCACTGAAGTAAAAATACAGATTTTGTTTGGTCACCACAGTGTTTCATGTTTAACAAAAGAACGGTTTGGAAAAAATTTGAAACACGTGACAGGGAAAAAGTTTTAACAACTCATGACTCCCATATAAACGTTTCCAGGCCCTATTTATTCCACAGCTGCTCCCTGTGCATTGCAGGGCTGACTATGGAAGTAAGTGGCTGTGACCAAGCAAGGCCACTTTCAGCCTCACCCCCTGCATTCACCTGCTCATCCAAAAACATTTTTTGGGAACAGCCACCCAAGTGACACTCCCTCTCCACGTTAAAAGTGCTGCAAGGTTCAGAGGCATTTAAAATAACCACAGTTACTGTGACGAGGTCGCTCCCTGTGAGGCGAACCCCTCCTGCTCCAACTCCCTCATTACTGCAGGCAGCAGGAACTGGAAGGGCCGCGTTACACACAGGCCTCCAAATACCTGCGGCACAGGCTGGGATGGGGATGGAGGGAGGGGAACGAGCAGTGTTTTAGTCAGTGTTCCCTGCTGAAGCCACTGACAGCCCGTGAAAGACCTGCAAACAGGTTTTAGGCTGAGAGTTTGCTGTAAATGATTTCTCAGGGCTGTGAATCAGGGCGATGGCAAGAGGAGGGCACAGCCCTTGAAGGACTGGCAAGTGCTTAGTAAGCAGTCCTGAAAGCATGTCCTTCTCCAAGCTAACAAAAATGCAGCCTCTAAAGTAAAAGTAACATCAGCGCTCTGCCTTGGGGCTTTTCACTCTTATGGCCTTAGATGGTGGTTATTTGTATGCTGGGTCTTTTTTGGTTGGTTGGGTTTCGCTACCATCGGTGAAGGGGATGAGAGGCAGAATAAGCAGCCGGCCCACAGAGGAGGACTTAAAAATCAGAAGAGATTGGCTTTTTTTCCCCCACAACACACAACAGCAGTAGATGGACTGCCTGGCCCAAACACCAAGAGAGGAGAAGAGGTGAAGGCATTTTCTGCCTTTTAATCTGTGAACAGACTCCTGGAGTTTCTCTTTTTTGAAAGGAAATAATTTAATAGTCATTCTTCATATTGTTACTCCCGATCCATGACAGAGCCCTCCACTCTCAGGAACACGTATTTTGGAGGCACTGTGACATATATGAATGTGAAATATATTCGAACATAAATCCAAGAAACAAAACCAAGCAAGCCATATGTTCACAAATATCATTTACTTCATACTGCTCACATGGAATTGATTTTTAATTTTTTGGCTGATTATTTTTTAAACCTGTATTTTTCTCAGTTTTGAAAAGAAGAATTAAATCTCAGGGAGGGAAAGGACTTCATGTATGGCCTTTCCAAGGTGTTTTATCTGTAAACCAAGTGTGAGGCAGAACTGGATTCCCTGTCCCACGGAGGGGCGAGTTCCCATTGATCACTACTCCTTATTTCGTGGAAGCTCGTGGGAATGGTGTGCCCACTCCTGCTGCCTACAGCAGCAGGCCCTGGATGTCACACAGCCCATGTGAAATGTTCCTCAAAGGAAAGCCCAGCAAAGGACAGACACAGAGCAGGCAAATGCAGAAAACCTCTTACAGCACGGGAACTGGGGGCACTATAGCGCCGGCTCCCACTGTAAACGCTCTCCTCGTACACAGACGCCTACAATTAAAACACAGAGTCAGCACAGGAGTGGCAGCTCAGGCTGCAGCGTCACATATTCACCAAGGACATGTGGCAGTGAGCAGGATGGGCAAGGACAGGGACATCTCTCGTGTGCAACCACAAGCAGCATGCGAGGGCAGATCCAAGGAGGCCTGGGGAACGCCACGGGACACGTGCAAGGTCTGACACAACCCCAGGCCATCACACCCCATGCATTTCTAACTCTTCTCCCAGGGCTTCAACTCAACATCACTTTAGTTCAACACTTTGACTGCCTACCCACGACATGGCTACATCAATTCTTAAACTGTTCCCATCCGTTTCACCTTCACTGCTGGTGCTGGCAGTGAGAGGAAAAGCTCCCACCCGATGAGCCAGTTTAGTAAATTAATAAAAGAGGAGGAAAACGCATATTTTAAGACTGACTCCAGTTTAGCACAGAGATATATGGCTCAGGAAACATAATGGGAGTAGGAAATTCTACCTTTAAGCTTTGAGAAAAAATTCTGAGAAGCTCATTTTAAACAAGAAGGCAGGAATTTGCCTAAAAAAATTGTGAACAGATTTTTGTTAGTTGTGAAGCAACCAGAAAGAATTGATGTCGCCTCTGTGTCCTGCTCCTGGAAATACACCGAGGAAGACAACTCTCTCCACATGGACACGACACCCGTGGCAGCATCACAACCCGACGAGCACAGTCCCAACAGGAATTAGAGGAAGGATGAGCAAATCCAGGTCTGCACAAACAGCATCACACACGTGGCATTCAGATGGATGGGACACCAGGGTGTGAGACAAATGCACCCAACAGGAATCACAGACAGAGGCAGGAGACAACGTGTGCATGGCCGGGGGTGAGTGGCTCTGGTGTTGGTGTTCAGAGCATCAGCACAACAAACCCTGTAACTCCTGGCTGGCAGGGCATCGCTGTACAGCAGGGAGGGCTGAGGGAGACAAGCACAACACTTTTTTTTTTCTTGGCAGAGAAAACGCAACAAAAAAAAGGCGCCAACAGCAGAATTAACCCTCTTGGTGAGAGATTAGGATCACCACACTACAACAGAAGGAAACTCAGTACAGAGAATATTAGTCATCTGCACCATGAAAGCATTAGATCTCAGCTCCCAAAGACTAAGAATACCAAGCAGACACGTGCATTTCCTACAGGAAGGGAGGACATGACAGTACGCAGAAGAAAAACAGCATAATTTAATTTTAGGTTGTTAAGCTGTTATTGTCTCCCACACATTCATCTACAGGAGCCAGGAAGGGGATTTCTCCTCACTTCAACCAAAGCCAGAAAAAGAGCTACACAGAAGTGCTTCAAGGCACGCACAGCAAGTGTTTCACACAGCTTTAAGATCATCTCCTGTGTATTTTATTATTCACAAATGCAGAAAAAACCCAAATAATTCAGGAAAAAATTACAAGGGCTTCTGTCAGAGCAGCTTGAAACAAGTGTTAGTAACCACCCCCCCTGAGATGCAGCAGTTAAACAAACTCAGAGCACTCGCTGTGTCTGGCAGAGCTGGGTGCGAGAGAGACTCCAGCAGTGATCCCCGGCCAAGGGCTTGAGGCCAGGTGCTGCTGCCAGAGCCCTGCTCCACATCCCTGTGCTGTGTCCCCAGGCAGGACCTGGAGCACTGCTGGAGCTCTGCTGGCACTGGGCTGGCCGAGCTTTGCCACACACAGGGGGACAATCCAACCTCCCGGGGGTTTTACAGCTTCACTGACGTTCTTCCAGCATTCTGGGAAATGCTTCCCTGTAATTTCATGTCGTGCAGACTGGATTGGCTCAAGCTCACCAGACTGACACGCCGAGCAGAGGAGCTGCCTCAAACAGAGAACTTCAGGTAATTAAGATTTCCCTTATTTTTCCAGACCTATTGAGGCCAATGGCAGTCAAGGAAAGGGAGGAGCAGCAAAGGAAAACTGTCTGTGCTCATTTGAAAACAGTTTTCCATTACTCATTCCAATCTTAAAAGGTCTGACTTGCTTGGGGTTTAAGTTTCACTAAAAAGAGCTACAGAGACTCTCGACAATTGGTCCAAATTGATTCCTAAGTACAGGAGGTTGTATTATCCAAACAAAGTCCAGGCCAGGTGAAGCCAGAGGGCAACAGACCCAATTTCCATTTTGGGAAGAAAGCTGAGATGTGGAAGCATAGCTGCTGTTGGGGAGACCCAGATCAGAGTAGTATGAAGCCTGCATTAACAAACAAAACAAAAAATAACTCCTTGAGAACTCAGCTTCATTCTTTATTCCTTTAAATGGGAAGCAAATGTAAATTAAGTGATTTACAAACTGCAAGCAGCCAAAGTGGTCACAGATGCAAAAAGAAGAGAAAACTGCATTAAAGCTGCGAGGATCTGTGAGAATTGTGTGACCTTTCAAGCACTGGAAAAATGAACTGGTCAGAGAGCTGGTCAGCTTCCTCCTGAGATCCTGAGGAGTTTGCACCCCATAAGCGACACCCCCAGGAGAAGGTGAGATCCTGGGAGATAGAGAGCAAAGCCAGGGACCCTCATTGCTGGCTGTGCCCAGCAGGAAATGTGAGCAGCCCACTGTCAGGCATGGCAAGGCTGAGTGGGGAGGTAACTCTTCTCTGAGAGGTGAGACTGTGCACATTAAACACCTTCTTTAAATTAAACACCTTTCCCTGCTCTGAAAGATCTCTCGCCTTCACCTCCTTAGCTACTCTCCAGAGCTCTCCTTTTACACCTGTTCCCTGACACCTTTCCTCTCCAGACATTTCTCACGGGGGTCTAGACAGCCAAGGTTCTCTGCTTTCAGCAGTCAGCTCCTTACAAGCCCTAACTCATCCTTGCTTCACCACTGTGGTCCCTGGAGGTGTTAATTTCTTCACAGAGGAGGGAGGTCTGGGGCAAATTAAAGAAACTTGTTTGCTTTCTTCTGTCACTGCAAGCAAACAGATGTTTGGGTATGACACAAGACCCACAGGTACAGGCTGAGGGTAAATCATTGTCCAACCTCAAAAAAACACCTAACCCAAGAAACAACCAGCCCACAAACCAAAATCCCCTCAAACAATGCCTGTAAAATAAGACTCTTGCTGAAAGGAAGCCTGAACTGAACTTTAAGAAATTACTTTCATTCCTACTTAGGGGGTTTGCAATCTGCACGTGGCATTAATCATATTTAAGGGATCAAGCCATGACACTGCAAGTGCAGTGTCCACATGGAGATCAGTCCATTCTGTGGCTTAAAGCTGGACACCTGTTTCGGAAACAGCCATTGCCAGCAGGTTCATCACTTCCCTGCTGTCCTGAAGAATTTTCCTCTTTTTCATTTTTCCTTGTCACTTTGACAAACTTTATGATTCATCTTGGGCTTTTTGGAGAGACTATTCATAAAAAGTGAATGCCAGCCAGGCTGGCATCAGTTTGGTTTGAAGTTTCAGCTCTTCTGAGTTACCCCCAAACTTTCCTCCCCCTCCTAATTAATGGTTACTCCAAACAGCAATGGAACTACAAGAATTAGCGACGTTGCTGTAATTAAGCTCTACTCAGACTAAACCCCCACGCTGCAAACCCTAATTCCAGGATGATTTTAAATTATTTAAATGGAAACCAAACAACCTCTTCTCCCTGGATGACCTTCTTGTAGATATTTTGCTCTCCCTGCGGTCCTTGGAGCACTGGAATATGTCAGTAAAGAGTAAGAACATCATTTGTCACCAGTGCTACAGAATAAAGCTCCTTGAACTCGCCAAATGGGCCAGCAAGAGTGCCAGCAACAGGACAGGCTGTTTTCTCAGCAGCTCAAGCAACAGTATTTCATTGTCTCCTATCCACATAATGCCAGCTAAATTATATGGCAGCAACGATTTAAAATGGACGTGAAATGTGTTTATCCAGGCGCCTGCTTAACTCCGTGCCTGCAAAGTAACCCCCTGAACTCCCTCCCATGCTCAGTGTGTATTGCTCAAACACTTGGCTAAACGGAGGCTTATAAGGAGTTTATTTTTCGCCTAAACACTGAGCTTCAGGCTGCATACCACTACATTTCTTTAGAAGCCTTGATAGCACCAAGATCAACAGGCTCTGAGCTTTTGTCTGGCTTTGTTAAAATAAAAGGGAAAAAAAACCCAAAAACCAAACAGTTCCCCCTCTCCTCCCAGGCTGTGCTTGGACAACCCCTTTAAATCATCTGCACAAACCCCAATATTTAACAAAGCAGGGCCGGGAGCTGCTATAATTGACACACAACACTTGTTGTGCTGGAACAGGAGGGAACATTGTGACCTGCACCCTCACAATGCAGTTAATAATTAAGCTTTTTTGGACTAGAAATAAAAGTCCATCAATGTAAAGTAGCTAAGTGGGAACACTTGCACTGGCTCTTCACCTCTGTAGGTGTTTCCAGAAACCCTAGGATACGGTTTATAAAGGAAAAAAAAACAACCCCAAACCAAAAGCATTTAGTTAAGCAAACTTCAAATAAACAACGTGCATTTGGGGAAAATTCAAAATCCAAAGTCCATTTTAACTATGCAAATCTCAAGGGACTAAATTAGGAGAGTCAGCACTAGAGCACAGCGTGAACACCTTGCAGAGGTTGAAAAGCACTCATGCTGTTTCCAGCACGTGGAAATCCTCCCTGCCAGCGCTTTACAATGTAATTTTTACCCAATTTTGTTTACAAGTTAAAGCAGTTCTGGCTTTCAAGATCTTTCTGTACCAATTTCAGAGACTCCCCTTCCCACTCATGGCCTGATCTTTGATTTTTTATTTCCCAGACAGCTTCTTGCTGCATCTCCAGTGTCTGACAAACTCCAACCCCACAACATGCAAGACAGGAAAAACCTGCTTCACTGCTGAAAAGAATTTGCTAATTAGCTTTAATCCCATTAAATAGAGTAACAGAATTTTACAGCAATAGAAATCATCGACTAACCCTGCTAGATTTTCTACTCTGGGATGATCCATACACGTCTTCCTCATAACCATTGGTCTGTTATGGAAGGAAAGGAAAGAAAAAAAGAAAGACAAAAAAGGAGAGAAAAAAAATTGACGCAGACCCCAAAGGGAATTTTTAAGCAAATGTCACCACTTACGAAAAGCAAAGGCAGAGACAGAACTTTTCAAAGATACACCAGGAACAGGAGCAGTGCAGGATTGGGTCACGATTTCAAACACGAGGACACGAACATTTGTGTCAGTACTTCTGTAACAGCCAAAAATGTCAAGGATACTCCTGCTTGCCCTTTGTGATTCCCCCCCCCCTTTTTTTTTTGCCTCCCCTATTATTACTGGTCTATATTCAAACACTCTGTGAAGGGAATAGAGGACAAAAAGGGGCCAAAAAGGAGATCAGAGACTACAATAAAGGACATAAATCACCATAGCTATTTATACCTCGGGCAGCCAAGCAACTAAAAAGCATCAAATTGTAGTAGAACAATTATTTCTATTTGAGAAATCCAGCTTAGTAAACATGCAGTGCTGTATAAATTCTCATCTTTTAGCTTCTGAGCATCAAAATTAAACCCAGACAGTGGCCATCTGCCACACCCCAGGATTCTGCAGCAGTCTGAGGGCTAGTAAGAGATTTGGGTGGGCTCAGCTGTCCTCCCTGGTGTCAGGAAGATGTTTTCCCTCAAAGGAGGAAAAACAAACAGGCCCAGAAGGACTGTTCCATAAACAGGGTGAGGTGCTTCAAATCCCTATGGCAGCGGTGCTGGGAATAAAACAAAACAATGGCAGTGACTCAGTCCTTAGTCTGGGAATGTGGTGGTGAACAAAAGAGGATAGACCCAAAAGTCTCCTCAGTTGACAGCATTAAAAGCTCAGGTTTCCCCAGCAATTCACCGTTCTGGTATCACCTCACAGCGAGCCCTGGTTTAACACTGAAAACAAGGAAGCACTCTGTGTACTTGGGGTGGGGGTTTAGTGGAAATTTAATTAGAATTTCTATTCAAATTAGGTTTTGAAGTCCATGTTTTAATGCATTCCCAAATGAAAATCCACTAGAACCAATCTGAATCAATTTCCAAGAGAAATATTTATCATCTACTATACAGCAGCTTCCATGAGAAATTAAACAAATTAACTCAGAAGCCAGTTCAGAGCCAAGCTGGGAAAGCTACTTCTGGGAAAAGCTTAGATTCGCTATTGAAATGCAGTATTATCACCCCAAATGGAGGGCAAACATCCAAGTTTCTTTTTTCAAGAACTGATTTGAAATACTGCTGTAGCTTTCTCACACAGCTTGGCTTCTTTCCAGTTTTCACCAGGTTTTTTTTTTTCCAGGCTCCTTGAATTTCTCCATCACCTCCCTGAAGAATGGTTAAAATGGATCTCCAGCAGCTGAAGGCAACACTGCAGCTCAGCCTCAGCGCCTCGTGCAGACCAATGACCTCCACCACCCCTTTCGTTGTTACACTGAGGAATTGTTTGCCTTTTTCAGCTGTGTAACATTGACTAAATGTACCCTCAGATCTGAGCCATCCCATCACTTTGTAATAGTACCTTCATTTTTCCCAGATGTGGTATTCCTCATTTGTTTTTACTGTTATTCCGTTTTGACAAGCTGTCTCCTGTTTATCATCAGTATTTTCACTCTAACCTTGCATGAAGCTGCCTTCACTCCCTGCACTTAGCCAGCCAGGCAATATCGACTCCTGGGGAACTGCTTTTCCCTCCTTAAAGAACCCAGATGATGCTGTCTTAGATGGGAACAGATCCTTCCCAGCTGTCTTGTTTTCTAACAAAGTTATTTTCCAACTGTACATTCCTTTTACAAGAATGAGATCTGGCCCAAGGTTTCACTTAATGTCACGCAGAGACACGCCAAGAGCCTTACAACCAACAAAGTAAAATCCTTTATGCTCTTAAATAATTACCCTGCTTAAGAACTCCAGTTGAATTGAGATGAGGAATTTTCTACGAGCCCAGGCTAACTGCTTATCACTTTACAGTTCAGGCCCTTCTAAAGGAATCTGCCTCGTTCGCCCTGTGTCCTTCAGATTCCAGCCCGAAGCCCCAGAGCTGAGGCCATTTCCCCTGCTCCTCTGACCCATCCTCTCCAGAAGCCTCTCCAGTGCATTTTTTGAAGGCAAATGCTCCAGGCAGCTCTTGGAGAGCAGGGTCAGTTTTATCAGATCTCACTGACCTTTGTTCTAGGCTACATTTACATGCAAAGCATCTGACCCTACCCCTCATGAAAACTGGAACAAATAACACTGCATACTATAGAGGCTAAAATTACCCAGTTTTACTTGTTCTGCCTTCTGTGACCCTGTTTCTCTCTGTGTTTTCTTCTTGCTTTTGACAGACAAAGGAAACCATTTCACTGCCACTGTGTCCATTTCTACTTGTAATGTTTTTTACCTCAGGCCGTGGCTCATGCTGCTCCTTTGGGCTTTCCCAATCCCATATCCAACTTCCAGCCCTCAGAAAAATTCTCTGCTCACTTCCAGTGTACCAAAGAACCCAACCCAGCCTCCACCTGCAATGTGGAGCCTTCCCTCCACAGAAATACTCCCACTTTGCCCTCCCTCGTGTCCTCTTTGCCTCCCTGGGAATTGCTCCCCATAAGATTCACCGGTGGCAGGGGGTGGAACGAGATGGGCTTTAAGGGCCCTTCCAACCCAAACCATTTGGGATTCTATGATAGTCTCTCAATACTGCCTATTCCTGTGTCATGGTAAAGCTCAAGTTAGGCAGCACCAGTAAAGTTTTGAGGTTATTTTCCACATGCTCAACACTCAAGTAAGAGTTTGGATTATTCCACTTTTTGGAGATGAACCCATGCTCATTATTCTCTAGCAAGTGCTGATAGTTACAGCGTATCCTTGACATCGGGCTGGCAGCTCTCACACTTGCACACACTCCTTGTCCTATCACAGCAGGTTTTGTAGGCAAAACCCTCTCTGAGACAGATAAAAATACATACTGCTTTGGAGTAGTTCTTCTTTTTGGTCCTCTCACTCTCTAATCCAGCCTGCAGTGGGATTAAGAACGCAGGGTGAGAAGATCAGTGAGTCTGTGCACACCCTGGGGAGCCAGGCATGCACATCCCCATGCAGGAACACGAGCCCAGCTCTGCAGACCACAGCTCAGTGAGCACTCGGCAGCGAATCCACCCTCAGAGTCAAATGCCCAGTTATTAGGGAATATTGTTAAAATGATGATAGCGCTGGTAAATTTAGCAGCCGTGGCTCCAATCAGTCACGCTTGCTGGGTTCAGTCAATTAACAGAGCTACCAGCTGTCCATCCTGACTGTATCAATACAGCCATGCAAAATCCAAATGTGCTTGAGCTGTTCTGGGATGTAGGTCACGCACAAATAGATGCACTGCGTTCCTAATTGGAAATAGCGCCGGGAATGAGAGGGGAGAGGGGGAAAGCAGGAGAATCTATAGAACTGCACTCCCCAGTTTGCTTCCTGCAGACACCAGGACACCTCTAGCTCAACACAAGGCAGCAGGAAATATTTTAAACTGAGCTTTAATCCCCATTGCCCTTTCTGTTCTTTGAGGAGTCAGCTTTATCTCAGTGTTCACGAGAGCAAATACTCGCTATCGTAGCATTATTATTTATCTGATTTTGTCCTCTAAACTGAAGGTAACACAAGCTGCAGCTTTGGTAGGCAGTGTGTTTGTCCTGTCACCTTTGCTAGATCTATTTACAGTGAGTTTATGAGAGTTTTATTCCTTTCCAGATCTGTGCTGAAATAAATCCAGATGCATCTGGTCCAACAATGGAGAGGCTTTAAAAGATCTTTTCAGGGGAAATCCAAGCCATTCTGCTCGATCCTGTGGTAACTACTGAGCTAAACCCAGCTCAGATCTCTCTAATCATTTGTCACTTCTCATCTGAACTGTGTCAGAGCAGGAGGAGAGGGAAGGGGCATCCTGACATCACAGACCACAAACTGCCTCAGGATGCTTCCAGATCACCCTTATCTCAGAGCAGTTATCACAACCTGTGTTAGCGTCTTCTTCACGATTAGTTTTTGAACACACACAAACACACACTGCAATTTGCAGACTATTCTCACCACTGGGTAGGTGCTGGCATATTCCAAATGAGACTGTAAAGGCATGAGAGGAGAGGAAAATCAGAACACAAAGGAAAACACAAGTTATGTCCATCAAAAGAAATCCCCCAAACAAACCAAACAGCAAACAAACACAAAAATAGGCAGGGCGATGTAAATCCCAATGAAAGAACTTTGATAATGAAGGATTTCTTGCACAAAGGCACAAGTTTAGAAGTTGGGAGGGTACAAAACAAGGATGCACAAATTAATCACGAGTGATTGATAACACAACAATATTTCATGCTGATGGTGCTGGATTAGAGACAGCCAGCTGGGAAGTGGGAGAACCAGGACAAATGAAATAGAAAAGGGGACTGAAGAGAGGCTCCAGAGCCTCAACAAACACAGGCTGATGTTACTGAGCTTCCCTAGGAAATCTACATGAGAAAGAACTGAGCTTGCAGAACTCCTGAAACAGGAGCGGCAGGAGCTGTTGATGGGTTCAGGATCATCAGATGAGCTGCTGAAAAAGCCAGCACTCCATGGACCCCTGGTCCCTGTTTGCAGCACAGTCACAGCTGCGGAGCTTCAGTCAATTTGCTGGCCAGGTCTAATGAACACCTCTGGAGGTTCTGCAGTGTGGAATGCTGCCGGTTCTGCCGATCCAGAAGCTCCCCAAAAGCTACCTCAGCACACCTCTGGTGCCCGCAGTCCAAGCATTCACTTCAAAAATATTCCAGGAGAAAAGTCCAGAGTGAAACCCACACAGATTAGTCAGGGGGTGAAGCCCAAGGGAGAAGTGAATGCCTGATACAGGCTCATTTCAGTGAAAACTTCCTGTGCAGAAGAAAAGCAGAGCTTCAAAAAGGAACTTCTGGCACCATCAGTCCCTCACAGTGCAAGGAGCCTGAGTGCCAGAGATGGAAGATGAATTTTCCAGAAATGGCACACTGCAATGATGGAAGGAGAGCCTTCAAATATCAGCAACCAGCATCATTCAGAAATCTCCAAGTCATTTTATAAATCCTTCATGGACACAAGGCAACTGTTTTTGGTGCTGTCTTCAGGCTAAAGTAGCTCCAAAGCCAAACTGAACTCTGTAACTCAAGTAATTTTTCAAGGTTAGTCAAAGTTTATGGGGTTTTTAGCTTTGTTATTTTGAAAACAGATGCAGCAAGAGCCAAACCTTCACAGATAAGCCAGAGATGTGGTCAAATTACTAAAAGCATCTGGTAAATCCACACTGGGAAAGTGATTAGAGAGACTGTTTACCTGGGCCTGGAGTGACAGGAAAGGGGAGGAATGGCTTCAAACTGACAAAGAATAGGTTTAAACTGGGTATAATGAAATTCCTCCCTGTGATGGAGATGAGGCCCTGGCACAGGTTGCCCAGAGAAGCTGTGGCTGCTCCCTGGAAGCGTCCAAGGCCAGGCTGGACAGGGCTTGGAGCAACTTGGGCTAGGGAAGGTGTCCCTGCCCACAGCAGGGGAGTGGAACAAGATGAGTTTTAAGGTCCCTTCCAACCCAGATTCTATCCATTAATTGTGAACAAAACACAATTGTGAATGTCAGTTCAGACTGGCAAATATTTGCTCCTACAACCCCAGGGACACAAGAATGAGGGAAGGAAACTCTGCCAGAACTTCTCCTATGCCAAAATGTCAGTGCACGCACCAAATGCCGCTTTATGGGGACAGAGCCTGTGCAACAGCACTGAGAAACAGCAGCGTGGAACGTTTCAGCCAGATCCTTCTGTCAGAGAAGGACATTCCTTGCAGAAGGATGAGGAATTTGGGGCCATCCCACGGAGCAGCTGCAGGCTGCTGCTCCCCAGGCCAGCGCTGGTTATCGCAGCCTGAAGGCACATGGGCAGCCCTGAGACTGCTCAGGGAGAAAGGGCCAGAAAAGCTTCTCCAAGGGATGGTGGAGAGGCAAAATGCAAGGCTTCTGCTCTTTAAATGTGTATAAACCACAGGATTATGTTGCAAAAACACCTCAGAAAGAATCAGTGGTGGATTCCCACGAAGAGAAGGTGTCTCAGATGAAGATGTGCTACAAATGCAGAGCCAGTGTGTTTGCATCGAGCCAAATTACAACCAGGGATAAACAACCCATTCATGTTGTCATCACCTTCTAAATAGACAGAATTGATATTTCAACTGCACTAGAGGGGTTTTTTCCCCCTCCAAAAAACACTTTCATAAACATGTCAACATTTAACCCTAAGTAAAATAAACACCGCTTTTCGCGTTCAGCTGTGCAGAGAGGCTTTTCTTCACGGAATCTTGGGAGCTCTGAGGCATCTCCTAGCTCTGAAAAGCAGTCAAGTTGGTCATCTTGAGGAAAAAAGGTTTTAGCAGCGTTTCATAAGTAGCAATAAGGATTCCACTAAAAGGGAACAAGGCAGTGCTTTATATTTTTAAGTACATTTCGTGCAATTCTACAGTGGGATGGATTCCTGGGCAGGCTCTACAGCAGCAATTTTAATTTTTTTCTTTTAATGAGTCTTCTAGACACTATGTTATAACAGAGTTAAGGTTTATATAAGTGTGTGTTATCTGGGAAAATACTGTCTGGTTATTTTAAGGAAAAAACTGTTTGAACATTTCCTACCGATGAGTACTCAGTGCTTTACTAATCCTGCCCTCCACAAAACTCAGGCCTGCAGATTAATTTGAAGTATTTCTAAAGCATTTTTAAAGCAAGTAAACAGTGATAGGACCAAAGGGAACGGCTGGAGCTGTGTTAGGTGGATTTTGGGTTGGATATCAGGGCAAGGTTCTTCCCCCAGAGGGGGCTCAGGCACTGCCCAGGCTCCCCAGGGAATGGGCACAGCCCCGAGGCTGCCAGAGCTCCAGGAGCATTTGGACACCGCTCTCAGGGATGCACAGGGTGGGATTGGTGGGGTGTCTGTGCAGGGCCAGGAGCTGGACTGGATGATCCTCGTGGGTCCCTTCCAGCTCAGGATAATCTGTTATTTTATGAGCATTCCCCTCCAATTCCAAAGCGCTCAAGACTTATTTCCACTGATCAATCACTTCTGGTTTCCTGAGCTAATATACACTGGCCCCACTAGCACTTCCCCTTCCCAAATTTCCAGTATCAGGAGTGAAAGAGGGGAGCTTACAAGGTGCATGCAAATACCAATGTCCTGGCTAAGTCCCTCCTGCAGGAGTGAAGAGCAGCGACCACAAAGGATCCTGCCCAGGAACTCCTGCTCCGCACAGGGCACACACTGGGGAGAACCAGTGATCCACGTGGACGTGAAAAAACCCAACATGGAACAGGTCAAGACGTTGGAAGGACGACACCCCCCGAGTGTGGGGGCCCAGGGGGACAGTGACACCCGTACACAGACATGCACAAAGAGATTGCACAGTTTACCAACCCTCAGGCTTCCACGGCTACCCACTGACATGCGCTCGTCTTCATCCGAAGCCTAGCGAGAGAAAGCGTAGAGACAAAGAAAACAGTGAAAAGAGCACAAGTAACAGGCACTGAGGCAAATGCTGATGGCTTTGATGGGACAGGAGGAAGGGAAAGGTGCACAAACTCAACATCTTTAAAAAAGAATTGTGTTGAAACTATAAGCAGAAAGCAAATGAAACCATACCCTGCCCAAGAAACACTGTCAAGCGTTTTACTAGAGGGTGAAGGAGGAGCTTGCTCAGGTGCTCCCTGCTCCATGCTCTTGGCCCTCTGGCTCAGTAAATGAACATTAAACACTCCAAAAAGGTTATTTCCCCACTTTCCACCTCCTTTATTCTCGCACACTTGCAAAAGCTCCCTGGACTGGGGAGAGGGCAGAGAAGTCAGGAAGTGGCTTTGGGGTTTTCACTTGCCGGGGGTGGCGGGAGCTTGTTTTGGTTCTTTTCTTTTGAGAAGGAAGTGCCTTATATATGTCTGTTTTCTTAATCTGCAATGTCTGGCTGAACAGAAAAAGCAAAAGTAGGTACTGACCGAGGCATTTCTTCGGGCTCTACGGGAATAACGCTCACTGTCTTCCTACCAAGGCAGCAGAGAGAAAACAGAGGGAGGCATTGAGAGGACACACACAGCAACAGAGCGTTCCAGAAACACACAGTGGCTTAGGAGCCAGTAAAGTTAAACCAAACAATGGGAGATGACACCCTGCCAAAGCAGGAAAACCCTTCCTCCCTCCTCTGTGACCCCAAATTTCTTCCCCTCTGCTACACAGCCTCTGCGACACTGGAAACGTCGTCGGACGTTTTACATTTCAACAAGCTGCTTTTAACAAATTGATCTGCCACTGAATTTAGAAACAGCAGTAGAAAACAGCAAAAAAAGGAGATTTCAACATTGTAGTCAACAGATTCTCACAGGTGAGCTGATTCCCAAGCAAGGGAATTGCCAGTAAGGTTGAGTTACGCTCATCTAGCAAAGATTTGAGGAGACTCAGTGTGAGCCTGGGGCACCTCAGTGGGTGGGTGGTCCATGCAAACCAGTATTTACACTGATTAATTATGGAAGGCCAAGGAATTTGGGGAGTTTGGGAAGTTACCTTCCACACCGGAAGCCAGCTGTTCAGTGTTGCCTTTTCCAGTGTGCACTACTCAGCTTTGCAGGGCAAGGCCACAGATTTCATCTGGCATTGCTGGTGAGTTTACAAACTTTGGGTTGAAAGACATTTCAAGCCAGTGACTCCCAGCCCATTAACAACTTCTTCATCTCATATTATGGGTGTTAAAACAGTCAGATGTTGCTAGTGGCCAAGCCTGTAGCTGGTATTCACTGGCTTTAGCAAATTCTAAAATCCAGGACATTGTATCATTGAAAAAAGGGAGGATTGCCACCGTAGCAGTAATAATTCCTCTCAGGGATTCCCCTGGGCCAGTAAGTGCAAAGGGAACTGAAGCAGCATGAGCAAAACTTGCCCACAATTTACCTGAAGGCAGATTTAAGAAGACTCAAATGGTGATGAAACCCATGAAAAGTAAACTGAGCACAAATATTCCCTGTATCCCAAGGGGCTTTAACAGGTCGTTATCCTAACCTAATCTTCCAGCAGTAGTGTGGGCACGGGCCTGCAAAAAGAAATGGCTCTAACCCAGTCCTTGCCAGTTTTAAGCTGATCAAAAGTCACATTTCAGTTGGAAAAGCAAGACTGTGGGACTGTTTGGAGTGGAACTCACACTCCCAATGCATGAAAATACCTCCTTAGAGGGACCTCAAACTCTATGAACTACAAAGAACTTCCACACACAAAAGTTGCTGAGCTACGTTGATCAAGTCCTACCATCCATTGCTCGATGTCTCCCCACTTAGTATCCAGACCATAATATTTCTACAGACAGAAAAGGGAAGAAAAACAGAATTTAGATGAGAAAAGCAAACACAGAACATTTAGACATGCACTGCCAGGCCTTGGCCAAGCCACACAGCTCCCCATGAATGTGCCAGGGAGAGCTGTGCCAAGCAGCACCGGAGCCCCCCACAGCACATGCCTGGGAAAAGCTGCCTGGAAAGGGGAGTTTGGGGATGACAAAGGTGCTTGGCAGCTTCTCCCTCAGCACTGCAAAACCCCAAGTACAGGGGGACAGGAGCAAGGAGAGTAATGAGTCTTGAGTTCCTGACCCAGTTAAGTCAAGACTCATTACGAGAGAGGCGAACGCAGGACACTTCCAGGATGAAAATTGCTGTCAAATCATGTTTCCCGTAAAGGTTTGTCAAACTGGGCAGACAAGTTGGATACAGCTCATCTCTGGGCACCCTGATTCGCTGGATTAGAGCTCCACAGAGCTCCTTTCAGAGCACCAGGCTTTTTGCCTACATTTGACTCATCTGACAGTGGTGGCAGCACCAGCAAGGGTACAAGAGGACAAGATCCACCAGTGCAGGCAAGGACAGCATTGGGAACTTCCCAATGAACTTGAATTTCCACAAGGCAGCAAGGTGTTCAAAGATCCACAGGTTTAATGGGACTTTTCTTCCTCCCCAGACAACCCTGTCAAATCTTGGTCTCCAGAATGTTGCGTTTTTAATGGTGCCCACAACGTTCCTCTGTGAATTGAAACCATTGGCCTAAAGCGCAGCAATAGCCAAATGGAAACCCTGCTTAAGGAAGAATAATATGTATTTTAGAGCTTTCTTACAGGCTTGAGTAGGCAGAAGTATCAACAGCCAAAACCTCAGGAAATGATTAAAAAAAAAACCAGAAACCTGGTCTGTATTGCACTCTAGTTTTAGCACTCGCTC
The DNA here is from genome assembly GCA_013398015.1 of Oreocharis arfaki. NCBI lineage: Eukaryota > Metazoa > Chordata > Aves > Passeriformes > Paramythiidae > Oreocharis > Oreocharis arfaki. Next base: position 229,270 of record VZRR01008730.1, on the reverse strand, counting down.
AATGGTATTATTGTAATTTTATTTTCACCCTTCAAAACCTCATTCACTATTTATTAATAAACCCAAACAAACAGCTGCACGTTCTCCAGTGCTGTATTACTTCATCCCCACTTCAGAATCATAACCCATGCAACAGCCTGTTATAAAATTAACTTTCATGCACATCTCAGCCTGAGAATGGCCCCTGAAAATTCCATGAACTCCCAGAGCTGTGTACACGATGAGAACCTACAGATTATATGCTTTGTAGCAAAGCAGGTCAGGTAAAGCCTTATTAGAGGCTTTTTAGCCAGTAAGAGACAGAGAATATTTTCTAACACAAGACATCAATTTAAAAAACCAAACCAGACTATTAAAATGGAGAATCCTTTTTCACACATGGGGAAAACACACTTGTATCCATAAACACACTAGTAACTTTTTAAAGGCTTGCTGCTTTTCTTGTCCTGCCCTCTGTTCCCACTGCCTGACGCTGGCTTCTGAATTCAGCTTTGCAGAAGGCAGATAAGGAAACAGCCCTTACAGGACTTGCTGTGCCACAGTTTAAGTTCCACTTACAGGCTTTTCCTTCTCCATTTCAAATTACACAGCTACGTGCTTAACATCCCCTAAAGAAAAATCTTCATGAATGAGACTGCCCGGAGACTATTTTAAATTTATAATCCTTTTAAAGAGCACATGTCATACTGGACTGAACGGGCAGCTTCTGAGCTCTCAAGTATTTTGACCCCTCACAACCACTTTTCTCAGTTCTCTCTCTACACTGACTCTTCTGTTCTGCCCCCAGGGGCTGATTCCAACGGGTTAAAGGAGGAAATGGTGCTTATCCATTCATTTAGGTTTCAGTTAGAGGCCCTTGCTGGACTCAGGTTCCCTTCTACCTTGAAAAGTGATATTACAATTAAATAATTAATGATGTTAATACCACTGGGAGAGAATTCCAGATGACATTTGCTCACTGAGTGACAGTGGAACTGCCAGACTCGCAAACTCGCTGTGGGATGTTGGGAGGATAACCCACTTATCTCCTCATCCATGTCAGGACACCAAGAGTAAACAATCTCCTGGGCTCCCACGGGGCTGCTTTGGCACCAGAAGGTTAAATTAGTTCCCATAAAGGAGATTAATAATGAGCCTGTTGATCCATGGGCAGACATTGAGTCACTCAGCCTGCAGTCAACTCCAGAAATAAAACCAGGAGTGAGAGATTTGTTGCCAAATTGGTGGGGTCAGGATTAAATTCCAGAGAACATGATTTGAGCAGCTCTCTTCATATACATACACACTCAAAGAGGAACACAGCACTTCAAGAAGCACATGCAGGGCTGGGTCAGGCTTTGAAGCATGCAGTTAGGGCAGCTGGAGTGCCAGAACAAAACCAAGCACACTGTGGTTTAGGGAGACATTCATCACTCAGCAAGCAATAAAAATATCTCAGGAAAAAAGAGAAATATTCAATAAGGTAGGAAATGGCAGGCTTGAAGAAAAATGTGCTTTCTCCCTCCCTGTAAATCTTCTTGGGAGCTATTTCTGTTCCTAGGTGCCACACAGTTCACATGCTGAAAGTCTGGAACAGCCAAACATCACGACACAAACGCCAAAATCTCTGTTGCTACATAGCAAGGGACCTCAGTTAGAGCTACTGTTATCATCCTCTTTGCCATCATCACGGAAAGGAAATTGGGAGGAGCGAAGAGATCATGACTTTAAACTGAGATGAGAGAGGATTAAACAATATAAAAGCACTTATAATGCTCGGGTGTCGTTGGAGGGAAGGCCATACAGTTTGTTTACCAAAGGGTTATGAATTCACACACAGCATTCCCGATTTCCTTCAGCGACTTTGTGCAAATAAAGTCATCTGAAAGTCGTTCTTCCTGCAGGCACCTGTTAAACGCTTGCCCAGCCTGAAATACTTCCAGTGATTCTCTTGGCCTTCAGCACACGAGCAGAGGTGACACACAGGTCCCTGGTGACCTTACCCTGCTCTGACCCTGCTTTGCCAAGTCACTTTTCTGTTACTGCTTATTCTTTGCCGAACAGGCTGTAGAAAAAATTGTATTAAACGCCTGACCAGACATTTTACATGGGTCAAATTCCCCCACTCCCCTTTATTGCCCACCCCACAAGATTATGGGAGGGGAGGGCGGAATTACGTGGACATTTACAGCCTGCTGGGCATGCCCCACTCTTTAGAGGATTTCCTAGGTTGGACTCGAGGATCTTGGAGGTCTTTTGCAGTCTAAATGGCTCAGTGGTTCTGAGGTTGTAGCAAGACTCACACCATGGGAACGCATGCAGACAAGAATGAAAGCGAGCAAGCCCTACCTTCTGGACCTGATAGATCTGGGGGGAAAGGGAGAGGGAAGAAACAAGGAACAAAGCTAGCGTGAATGATGGATACATAGCAATGCAACGCTCCACAGCTCGTTCTGGAGGGAAAAAACAGCATTTATAGAGAAAATACAGCAAAACACAAATACAGAGAGGAGCACAGTGAAGCCCTGTGGATTTAGGTAGGACAAAAGCAGTGTTTGCATCGTAGGCCTCCTCCACGACCCCAGCTAGAACACAGCATTCCTGTTCCCATTCCCACCAGGCTCTGGGATGCACATGGGACATTTTATCCCTAGGGTTTGCACCAGGCCAGAGCCCAGCCCTGCTGTGAGCCAGGACCTCTCATTTTTCCAGCCTCCCTCCATGACAGGAATGGATGCCCAAATATTCACCCGGGATGAGTCGTGCATCTCCCACCACAATAAAAGCAAACAGTGTTAACTACAGACCAACTGTTCCTCTTGGAAGGACAGAATTTGTCCTTGAGGGATGAAGCACAGTTACAAAAGCACCAACCCCACACACCTTTCACCTGTGCACAGCACAGTGCCAGTGTGTGAAAACTCCTGGAAAATTCCTTGCATGTATATTGCTGGCCTTAAAGGATCCCTGCAGGCCGCTCTTTGCATTTTTAATGTTTCTGTGGAGCCTCACACTGTTCTCAGGCCTTAATAAATGCACTGCTGACACTGTTGTTCCACAGTCTTGGAGCACTTTGATAATACACAAAACCTTTATAGCCACTCTACTGCATCTGAATTTTGTGTTCTTGGAGAAATGCCCCTGACTGATGAGCTTTGTGAATACACGTGAAAACAGAAAACTTGCTTTTTTTCTCACATCTTTCCTAACACCAGAAACCTTTCTGAGTTCAAAAAAAAAAAAACCAAACCCCAAAGAACCCTTCTTGTTCAGAAACACCTGTCTGGCTGCACAATGCTCCAGCAGGTCAGCTGGTGGCAGAGTAGTCAAGCCTCCCAGATTTTGGGGTATTTGGAGGATCCCTGCCATTCACTGCCCTCAGGGATACCTCATGGGAACCCAGATCCCAGTGCTAGGAAGCAGAGCTTATGTCTCTCAATCCCTGCCCTCCTCATCAGGTTCCCCTTCACGAAGGACAACTGCACAACCCAGATTAATGCTTCAGCAGCCTTAATTCCCATTCCCACAAGCACAGGAGGGAAAATTAGAACCCATTTAAAAACCAGCATTCCCACACAAGTAACCACCCCACCCCCCTTTCCCTAAGAAAGCCCTGGAGAGGAAAATGAGCTCCCACAAGGACCTGCACACAATTCTAGTCTCTGGCTTCTCCATGGCACGCTCAGAATGCCTTTCATCCATGCACAGGAGCCAAACACCACAGGTTCAGATGTGGCAATTACCACACAGCTGATTAACCTTAAAGCTGTAACTTTTCCATGCTGGTTTTTTTTCTCACTCACACCTCGAGGCAACTCCATGGAAGCCTTATTTTTCAAAGCCCAGTGCTTCAGGCTTGGCACAGCAGGTATTCCCTGCTGAGTCCAAAGCCAGGCACGCAAGGAGCCCTGTGCCCGGGACCCAGATTGCCAAAGGACAAGATAACAACGGGGCCCTTGTTCAGGCCAGGCACGGTGGAGGGAGATGGAAAGGCCTCAGGGATAAAGCCAAGTGCATCATCTAACTATTCCAGCTTTTTATAAAACCGGGAATTTTGGAGGAACCCATTAGCCAACAGGAATTACAACAGCTCTGCTCCAAAGTGACCGATCCCTCAGCAGTGCACTAGGGGAAGGTGTCCCTGTCCGTGGCAGAGAGGTTGGAATTTGGGGATTTTTAAGGTCCTTTCCAACCCAAGCCATTTTAGTATTCTGTGATGACATTGTCCTCTTTAGAAAGGGTGGTGCAGGAGAAAACACACACTTCTAAACAATCCCCTCTGTTGCAGATGTGTCCCCCCCAAAAACAGTCAATTTATACCTAAGCAGTCAAATGCTTTAAAGAGCACTTTCCTGTATTAGGGTATGACCAAAAAACCCAAATGTGTTTTGTCCACAGTATTAACAGCAGGCAGCTTTCCTGGTTTCCTCATCACAGGAGGCTGCCCACAAAAATAAAGTTTTTGGTGGAAATAGCTTTAAAATGGGACAGAACAAGCCAGTGTTGCATGGTTAGATGGTGGCAGAAGAACAGTCTGCTAAAAACACCTTCCACATCATCCCTCTCCAAATTTTCCTGGGCATCTTCACAATGAGTATATAAGACAGATTAACCTCCATAAACCTCCTTCATTTCTTCCCTGCTTATGTAAGCACCAAGTTTCTTAGTCAGTCTCACCCCTCCCTATTCAAGCCACAAGAATCTGCTTTTCCCCTTTTTTTTTTTACTAGAAAGCATCTGTAGTGTATTTTATTCCAAAGAAATATGAACCCAGAGAGGGAAAAGTGTATGCAAGTGAGGTAAGGAAGGAATTTACAAAACAGCCAAGGCAATTTTTGTGCTGTGCCCTTAAAGCAAGAGCTGCACATGAAGCCAGGAGACAGCACAGTGCACTTGCCTTGAACTAGAAGTACAGGCTCATCTACTGTGTGAACTGGCAGGGAAGAATCTTATCCCACCGATTAAGGAGTGGGAGGAGATCAGTCTCTTTTCACTTCAGGCACTAAGATCAGCTTACACTGTGGTCTCCAAGTGTCAGCCCTTGAAGAGACATTTAAAGCCTTGCCAGCAGAACACACAGAAGGCACTCCTACAGAAAGCATTCTCTACAATTAGCCCCAACGCTGCAGATTTTGCATGTCTTGAAACGTTACTGTTAAATATTGCTTGGGAAAAAAAGGCTTTAGTACATTTTAGGTCAAGCTTCTGAGGGAAAAAGAAATGCACAGGAAAAAAATTATTCTTCCCATTTCTACCTTGTAGCCCCATGAGAGTTAGCAAATTGTTGCTCAGAAAAACTGGGCTGACCACTCCTGGCTTGCTTTTCTGCGTGAATTAACAATAAATACCTGGGTGCACACAGGAATTTGGCCCAGGACCAAGCACATTTGGACAGTTCAAGCCAAAGGGACTGGCGTCAGACTCTGCAACTGGAAACCAAATGTTTCAAAAGCATGGCAGCACGGCATGGTAAACCAGGACCCATCACTCCTCTGACTCCCACCAGTGGTGGGAAAACAGGGAAGGGAGGAGGTACCACCTATTGTAATTGTCCTTTCAGCTCAGAACAGGCCCTGCCAGTGAGAGCTGCCCTGCACTCACTGATGTGTGGAAGCAAAACCAGAGAACTTAACCAGGCCTCCAGATTAATTATTTACATCTCTGGAGGGTAACAACAACAAAGCTGCTCTGAATGAGAAGTCAGAGGTGTTCAAGCTGTTACACTTGTTAGATCTGTGCCTTTCCTAAAGCCTCATCACTAAGCACACATTCTCTAATAAATATATAAATTGATCCACATCTCTGTGATTCAAGAGTGATCAATACCCTTATCTTCAGAGGAACTCCCCATGTCCTGGGCTGATCCCACAGCCTGGGCAGAAGGAAAGGGGGGATTCTGCCCCTCTGCCCTGCTCAGGTGAGACCCCACCTGCAGAGCTGCCTCCAGCCCTGGGGCCCAGCACAGGAAGGACATGGAGCTGCTGGAGGGAGTCCAGAAGAGGAACCAAGATTATCAGAGCCATCTGGATGGGGCAGCTCTGCTGTGGGGAAAGGCTGGGAGAATTGGGAATGTTCCAACAAGAGCCCCATCCAACAGGAAATATGGGGCAAGACTATTTACAGGGGACTGGAGTGACAGGACAAGGGGGAAGGGCTTCCCACTGGCAGAGAATATGTTTCCATTGGATATTGGGAAGGAATTCCTCCCCGTGAGGGTGAGGAGGCCCTGGCACAGGGGGCCCAGAGAAGCTGTGGCTGCCCCATCCCTGGAAGTGTCCAAGACCTGGCTGGACAGGGCAGGGGGTGGAACGAGATAAGTTTTAAGGCCCTTTCAACCCAACCTATTCTGGAATTCCGCGATCAGATCATGATTCTTGTGCTCACTTTTTTTCTCCAGCTTCAGAAAACACTTTTCATGTACCCATCTTACACTTTCCTACAAAAATTGTGCTCATCTTCTCCTCCTGAGCTTCCCCTCCCTGGAGAAAAAAAAAACAACAAAGAAACCAAACCCAAAAACCCAAACCACTGGCACAGGTACCCTTCTTTGTGCTGCGTGGCATGAGGTGGTGCCAGGTGATGAGATGATACCGCCTCTGGAGCACACCTGCAATCCTGCCCCACCACAGCGCAGTCTTCCACATCTCACCCTGCAACTGAGTGTTCTCTGCCAAAAGCCCATCTATTTCTGCTGTACATTTTCTCAGTCATATGTGTAGGCTCTTCAAGCAAAAGTCACCCAATTACTTTAAAACACGGGGAATGAAGTGCAAGATTGAGAAATGTCATAAATATGAGGTGGTGGGCAGGAGAGGAGCCAGTTTCCAAATCCAAATCATTAAAACACCCTCTTTCACTGCCATAGTTATAGCCTGTAATGGTAGCACCTGGAAACTTTTAACTCAGACCAGCAGTGTAAATATATTTTTAAGTAATCCATTCTCCACAAGAAGCCTGCCAGGGCATGCACACGGCTTTAAGCATGAAAAACTACACGCACACGCAATAAATCCATTTATTGCTTTTTAACTCCCAGAAGGGAGTTAGGGCTCTAAAAAGCCTTCTGAAGTAGTAAAGCAAGTGCTTTAACTTCTGGTTATTTAACATGGCAGTAGTGGAAAAGTGCTCTTTATGTCTCTGAAAAGTTTGGAAAGGGAAATGAAGATGGCAGAGAACCAGGTGTACAGACCCCAGTGTCACAGCAGGTTCCCCTCCAAGGAAGGGGTAGGTGCCAAATATCCTGTGTTGATCACTGCTTGGGATTTTCTGTATTTATGTTTTGTTGTACCTGCAAGACACTTGTGACAATGAAAAACTTCCTGCAGCTATCCCTAATATCTCTACCTGGCATCTGGGGGTTAAGATTAAACTATTTCAAAAAGTTACTGAATATCCAAGCTGGCAAAATATTAAATAAAAGTGTTATTTATGGCAGCGAGTTACAAAGGAGATTGTGATGGGTATCTGAGCTTTTTTTGTTGTATCTCAGATGAACATCCTGCCCTATTCAATTTCTCCAAAAAAGAAGTTCAAAAGAACTTCAAAATAGAAGTTTTCACAGGTTTTCAGATAACAAGCTCTTAATTGCAGGAGCTTTAGTTTTCACACCTAAATTTCAGTTTACTAAGACATCTTTTGCAGCATCAGCTTTTAATCTGCAAAGGGGTCATCAGCTCCATTAAGTCACCTGTAAATTAGATGGTGTCAGCTGCCAGGACACCCCTAACTACTTACTCTGCTGCCCGAACAAAACACGTGGTGCCTGTTTAGCACAGCCCTCCCACGGCTGCTCCCACGTCCCACCGCCCTGCTGTGGGACAGCTTGCAAGAAACATCCTTCAGAAAGCAGCAACTGCAGCAGGAAAAGGCTCCCACCTTCCTCAAGCTCTGTGTTTGCAGCAAGGGAGCTGAGACACATCCAGACCTGCCTCACCAAAAGCTGAGCGTGGGCAACCTGCCCAAGAGCTTCTCTTGTGGGCTGGCTGCTGCAGCCTGCACTGGCACTGCTCCGCTGTCACATCCTGATCCACATCCTGCTGTCACCTCCTGATTCACTGCTCAAAAGCTCAACTAGATCCTGGTTTTGCGCCCTAAAGCAAACGTGGAACCACTGAATTACAGAATGGCCTGGGTTGGAAGGGACCTTAGAGATCATCTTCTGCCATGGGCAGGGATACCTTCCACTATCCCAGGTCCCATCCAACCTGGCCTTGGACACTTCCAGGGATTGGGCAGTCACAGCTTCTCTGGGCAACCTGTGCCAGGGCCTCACCTCCCTCACAGGGAAGATGTTTTTCCTATTATCCAATCCAACCCTGCTCTCTGTCAGTGCGAAGCCATTTCCTTTTTGTCCTGCTCCACACTTATTCTCACTCTGTATTCCCAGACCCTGCCCCAGACTCCATCCTTCTTCCTTCTCCTTCAAAAATCTACTGAAAAAACTAAATTGTGATGACTGTTGTCCCTGTTGTGCCCACTCTGCTGTTTCACCGAATGCACATCACCAAACACAACTTCTGAGCCCTTCTGGTTCAGTTCACCAGGTAATGCTTTGCCAAGTGCAGTTTCTACCCTTGCTCCTGCCAACAGCAGCCCATCCTTTTTACAAAATGGAGGAGGGCACAGCACCAGCTCACAGCAGGAAGCAGAACTTCACAGTGGAATCATACAAGGGCCAGGAATCTTCCACATTCACTGGATTTCTAATGAAGTGATAAGAATCCACCACCTGCGGTAAGCACACAAAGAAGCTGCATACTTCAAAGTTTAACATTAAACAAGAATTACTAACCACCAGGATTTTCTGTGAATAATTATGCTGGCTTCACCAAGATAAAATCCTTGCCACAATCCATGTTTTTTCCAGGTTTTTCTATGATCAACATTAGTTCCACGCAGACTATTTCAACAAAATATAGATGAACCCCCTGTTCCGGGATCTCTGAACATCTTCCTCGCTGGACACAACCCAGGCATCCCCCAAAGCCTCAGCCTTACCTCCTTCTGCTGCCTCTCCAGCTCTTTCATCCGGATCTCCCGCGCCTCCGCCCGCGCCGCTCGCTTCGCCGCGAGTCTCGCTTCAGCCTGGGAACGGGAACACAGGGATGGGATGAGATGAAAGCCGGGCAACCCAACGGGGAACACGCTCCGGAAGCAGGGCAGGGAATGGGAGGCTTGACTCGGCAAGGCTGTAAACACATCTGTAGGAGTTAATTCCCTATTGCAGGTAATGGCCCTGCCTTCTGTAGCTTGTTATCTTCACAGTCAGGTAAAACACCCCCGTGCAGGCACTACCCTCCCTGAGCACTTGTGTTTAAAAGAGCTCTTTAATTATTATTTGTGTGGCTGGAGAGGAAACAGGAAGATTTATTTAAGAAAGGCGGGTTTTGCTCTTTTTGTTTTGGGTTGGTGGGTTTTTTCTCTCCCCTGCAGCGTCGATTGTTTTTTATTGATGAATTAATTTGACCAACACCAAACACATTATTGTGCCATTCTTCCTAACCACTGACACTGTGCACACATACCTGGGCACAGGATTTGGGTAAACACTGGAGTTCAGCATGACTGTGCACAGCTAAGGCTGAAAAGATGGAGAGAAAATGCACACGCTCCATTGGAAATCTCCAAAATTCCATATTCCAGTCCAAACCTCCCTGGAGTGGAATTCTGCCAAGAACAGACCTCTCAAAGATCTACAGTACTTCCTCACATCAGCCCAGTTGGAAGTGCTGGGACATGCTACAGAGTAACATTTTTAACATTCTGCTTTAAATCCCAGGCAAAGCCAGTAGGTCTGACAGAGGGAAAAGTAAAATGAGCTGGGGCTTGGTACAGCACAGCCGTGGGCAGCTCGCCCAGTGGATCCAACCCTGCCCCAGCAGGGAGCCAAAGGCACCACTCACAGCCAGTCACCCTGGTGTTACACCCTCGACTCCTCTGCTTCTGAAACCTTTTACTGTAAGTACAGCATCCAAACTGACAGGAAAAACTGCCATGATATCAAGGTCAAGCACGCAGAGAAGTCAAAACGCCGGTGTTTTCAGCAGCACTTCTAAACAGAAGGAAAACCACAAAAAAAAAAAAAAAAAAAAAAAAAGTGTTATTTCTTTTCCCTTCTGTAAGTGCATTCACCACTCAAGCTCAGGAAAAAGGGCCACAGCCTTCAAAAACACAAACAAAACATGGAAAAGAAGCCAAAAAAAGGAGTAGGATGGATGAAACTTGCAGTTAACAGAAAAGGGCTGATGAAAATCAAGCACGAGCTGACGTATGGGAGGCCCAGGAGCCTTGTGATGATGCAGATCTTAAAACCTCAGACTGGAGAAGACCAAGGGGGGATCTCATCAATCCATACAAATATCCCAAAGGTGGGTCCCAAGAGCATGGTGCCAGACTCTTCTCAGCGGTGCCCAGTGACAGGACGAAGAGCAATGGCCATAAACTAAACCACAAGAAGTTCCACCTCAACATGAGACAGAACTTCTGTACACTGAGGGTGGCAGAGCCCTGGCACAGCTGCCCAGGGAGGCTGTGGAGTCTCCCTTTCTGGAGACATCCCAAACTCCAGTGGACATGTTTCTGTGTCACCTGCTCTAGGTGACCCAGGGGATTGGACTGGATGAACTCCAGAGGTCCCTTCCAACCCCAGATATTCTGTGAAATCTGAAAAATTACTGGTAACAAGAAAACAAGCCTTCACAGAGAATTAAAAGAGCCCATGGTACAAAGAGCAAAGGGCTGGTTTTGCACAGAACTGCTCTCCTCCCTTGAGTTCTTTGCCTGAATTTCAGGATAAAGTGGCTCTGCCATGGACAGAAACTCATACCAGGAGCAGACCCTCCACACCTGCAACCAAAACCATCCCCTCTCATAACCTGTTACCCATAACCAGGTGACAGCAGGCTCCTGGGTGCAGGCATGAACCCCCAAATGTGTTTTCAACAACCTGAAGCAGCCTGTCCAAGAAAAGAAAGCCCCAGCCCTGCTGCTGCTGGGCAAAGCCTGGGTGGAATCCCTGCCAGGCAGTGCTGTGATCCACCTGCAGTGTTTGAAATTGCTCATGACACCCACTATCCAAACATACCCTGAGATGTGTGCTAAAGGCACGAAATCACAGCTCTGGAAACAACTTGATGTGATCCCTTCTGTTTATTTAAAAATAAACACTGGCAAATCCCACCTGATAGAGGTGAGGAATAACACCAGCTCAAACTGTTTTTCCCCTATGGAAAACAAAGGGCCCTAAAGCCTCCATAAGCAAAACACACCAAACACTCCAGGCTGTGTATCCCCAACTTCCCTCCCGACAGATAAAGGCAGAAACAAGATTATTTGGATGTTAACATGATTGTAGCTGTCATCCTCATGAATTTCAATAGCCAGCTGAGCTTTCACATCAGAACTAGGTGCCTGTATGTAAAATTCAGATGTAATTCGAATTATACCTATTTCCTCTTGTTTTCCTTGTATGATAAAGGCCAAAGGATTTACACACTTGCTAGCCATGTTGCAGAATTATATATTCTCTCAGATGCAGGCACAGTATAATATGAAATGAAGTAAGCTGAAAAATAGGAATAAAAATTAAAAATTTAGCCAGTTTTTCTCAGGCCTTACAGAGAATGAGGCTCGCCAGTTTCTAAATTACAGGTACCAACTGCAGAGAGTTAAACAAATTTTACTCTGTGCAAAATCACACAATGCAACCTGTGATTTCTTAGGATATAATTCTGGTTTTAGTGCCAATCCATGGAGCATTTCTACTTTATTCTATTTCATCTTTGCAGCCCTCCAGCTGCCCATTTAAAGCCAACCTGCAAACCTTGTAAGAATAAAAACGCATTTCACTCAGCAGCTTTGACTAACAATGGCTCACATCTTGGAACAAGCATATTGTTTATTTATGAACTTTTTCTTTCCATGACTACATGTCAGCCTTAAGTATCTTTGAATACAAACAAGAGAAACTGTATCCTGAGTTCTTGAGCTTTAAGCTAAAAACCTGTTGTTAGCATATACTGGTACCTTTGTAAGAAGTCATCAAGTGTTATTCCATCCTGAACAGTCATATTTTAAAGCAACTCATTTTCATCACATCAAAACAAATAATTACAGAGNGCCTCCTTTTTGTCCCCGAGGAAGATAAACAGCCCCAGAACATCCCAACAACTCGGCGCACGCCCGCCCTCCCTCCGGGCTGCACATCCACCAGATAACACCGTGGGCACATGATTATAAAGACATATTCATGTTCACGCCAAGTGGCCTTTGCATGGCAGAAGCAAACCGCCCCACTGCTGTTAATTGCTGCAATTATATCGGTGCTGTGGATTGCGTTGTGTAGAGCCGAGCTGAAAACGAGCCATCCATGCTAGATGGGCTGGCGTTGGTTTTTTTCTTTCAGAAATGACATTACACGCNCCAGTCCACCCTCCTGCTCAAAGCAGGGTCAGCATCACAGTCAGATCACATTGCTTAGGGCTGGGTCCAGATGGCTCTTGAAAACTGTCGAGTTTGGTGGCTCCATAGCCTCTCCAGGCTCCTGTTTCACTGCCTGACCGTCCTTATGGAATAAAGGAATAAATCCCCCCCAAAATCATGTCAGAACCTGCTCTTGGCTCCTTAGTAACCCCAACTTCTCTGCCAGAAGGCTGCTGTACCTTAAGGTCTGCATCAAGCACTAAGGAATATTTTCGAGCACGTTCTCAAGGGTGTCTGGGTGCCATTTAGATGATTACACAGTTATTTTCGCCATGGTTCCTCACCAAACACCAGCTCATTTGTGCTGGACAAAGGAGGGTTTGTAAGAAATAGGCCATCCTTCCCTAAAAAGTTTTCAAGCCTATGGCAAAATGAGAGAATGGGGGACAGGAAATATGCAAGGAGAAAAAAAAGACTTCAGTATGTGAGGCTACCCACGAGACTTTGGAGGGTGCTCTCCCACTCAACAGAAATGTATTATGCTGCAGTCAAGCCAGCCATTAAATGGTCAACCTGTGGCCTTCATAATCCCATTTCCAGCATGCTCTGGTGGACGGAATTACTTAATTCAGAATTAATTTTTTTTTAATACTCTGTAGGTGGCATCGGTGACAAACCTGGTGTCGCCCGTGAGCTCAGAGGAAGTAAATCCATCAGGGCAGGGAGGAGTCCACCCCTCACTGTGTACAGCGTTATCAAAGTCAAACCAAAGTCTAGTAGCAGCCCTTACACCCAACAAATCCTGCAGCAAATGTGGGAGCCCTACAGGGCCTGTTGCACACAGGTTTTCCTGCGCCAAAGCTCAGCTCAGGTACAGCAGGTGCCCCCAGCATGGCACAAAGCAAGGACACCCAGTACAGCCCCACTGCCACCCCACTGCTCAAGCTGCAAACCTTTAGGACATGCAAGAATAAAAACACAGAGCAGACTTTCAGACAAACACAGAGGAGTGTCAGATTTATTGTGGGCCTCTTCCTCAGAAGCATGGGTGTGACTGAAATCATCGGAGTTTGTCAAACCACACTCTCTGAGATCTGGACTCTGCTCTGTGCTATAAATACCTCGATTTCTTGCACAGCCTGCAAGCAGCAATGCTAACTTTACATTTCTCTCTCTGTGCTGACTAAACCAAAACAGGCTTTGCCTGGCTGACTTTGGTCTTCATCCAGCCCAAGCACTTGGCAGAGCCCAGAGTCGAGTCACCTCTAAGGGCAGTAGCAGAGACAGACTGCAGCCTGCAAGAGACACTGCTGAGCATTAGAAAACCACCCAAAAATTCACACATTTCTGAAATTCAGCTTACTGAAAGCTATTCTTTAGGCTGCCTAAGGCATAAATAACTATTCAAGGGATTAAAGATTTAAAAAAGAAAAGAAATTAGAAATCACTAAGACTGAAGGAAGTGATCTTAAAGTCATCTAAAATTCACTAGTGACTCAGCAAGCAATACAGGCCTCAATCAAAAGTGCCAGATCACTGTCAAACACAGAAGAATAAAAATATGAAGCCTAATTGCACTCATTACAAAGCTTTTGCAACTTCCCTTTTATGAAATATTGCTCATCCGACAAGAACTGGCAGCTTCAGCCCTACTGAGCATGTCGCACCAAAAAAAACCCAAACTTCCTAAGAGGCTTCTGTAAAGCCCCATAGGCAAAATGAGAGGAGGTGGCAACCACACTGCTGAGATGAACACGGAACTGGGCACCAGCTGAAAAATCATCGCCTTAATTTATGGGACCCACTCAAATACTACAAATCTACACACTGAATTCTTGTCTTTTTATTGCAGTTGCTCAGAATGATTCAGAGTCACCAAGCCCTGAAACAAATACACAGTTGAACTGCAAAGCGCTCGTTGCTTTTGCTGGGCTACTTGCTCAGCACTTGACACTCCAGCTTAAGGGTCACTCAGCTTGAAAATAAAAACCCAGCCCTGTGCAGCAGCAAATCTTTACCCTGGCTTAAGGAGTTCAGTACATTTAGCTCCGAAGAGGGAAAAACTAAGCAGGTTGTAACTGGAGCACAGCTACATCTGAAAAAACCCCAACCAGGTATTGGGTATCAGCAGGAAAGCATGAGAAGCATCTTCTGCCGCCTGCAGCAGTGGGGAGAAGTGGCAGTATGGGAGTTGTGGCCGCTGTGGAGTGACCCCTACACAGCCCCTTTCTAAACACCACTGGTGGGGACTGTGCCTGTGGCCGAGGGATAAAAAAGCACAATGGTGACGGAAGCCGTGGCTTCCTGGCCCGCGCGCCGCGCCGGGGAAGCTGCGCTGTCATTATCGCGGCGATGAGAGAATTATTGAGGTGAGCTGCTGAGGTAGAGGCCAACGACACACACACATCCTGAAGGTGTGCATTCTCAGAGCCTTTCCCTCCTGAAACGGCCAGGCCTTCATTGTTCGCCTGGCAGCCCCAAGACACGGCCAACAAAGACAGGAAGTTGTGCTGCTTTTTTGAGCGGTGAAAAATGACTGTGTTGACTTGCCACATAGTTACATGTGTAAGAGTTTTCCAGCTATACAAAGCACTCCTCAATTCCAGTGCACTCAAAATTACCTGCTTCTGAGACTAGTAATCAAAGCCAGTGTCGTATTTTTTGTGGAGGATTGAAGTGTTAGCTTGCCAGCACCAAACCATACCCAGAAAAGCACTCTGATCCCACTGCCAGAGAAACCTTAAAACACAAGTCTGCCTGACTAAATTACACCTGCTCCCTGTAAGCAACCACTACTGAGCGTTGCTGCAATAACTATTCTCAGGCTGATTTAAACCTCTTGCCAACATGCTTAAGACGTAGCCAGCCGGTCGTTTTTGGGGCCACCACAATTTTTCATGATGGATGCTGTCCCATTCCAGTATTCTGTATCCTCCTCCTCAGATATTATAGGACTGTTCATTCTGTTTAGCCAAGTCACACTTCATCAGCCAAAAATACGGTAAGGTTTCTTGCACTCCTACATAATTTAAAGTCTGTTTAGACATGCAACACCTGATTTTCAATATTCCTGTCACACAGCTGACCAACATAGCTACTGGGTAGAACCAGTGCTAACCCACGGCAATATTTTTCCCGTCTCCATTTGAGCAACATGTGACCTAACCCAGGAGTTCCAGGAGCTCACCGGTGAGTGGTGACTATTTAGCATCGAAACAAGAGCGCCTATAATGACTTCTATGCTTAAGAGGTCAAACCAGCATATTTATCTGGCATTTTTTTGCATGTGAGTTATAAATACAAACACACTTTGCACTCCTTACTCATATGGTAATGAAACCCTGAACCACGTAGGGCTGGGTCAGTCCACATCCTTCTTTAATCCTCACCTTTCTCTTAAATGCAAGTAACTATTCAGAGGCAGCAGGCTGATGAACCTTAGCCTACACGTAAACATAGGGATTCCCTTCTAATACCCCCGTAGCAGCGCCGGTGTCACGGGCTGGTGTGACAGCTCCTGTCCCTCGGTGCGGTGACAGCGGCGAGCCCGAGTGACAGCTCGTGTCCAGCGATGCCTGACCCTCCCGTGGCCATCTGATGGTCCCGCGGGGCTGCTGTGACACTTGATTTAGCAATCATTTAACAGGTTCCGCTGGCACGACGGCTCCCGGAGCAGCAAGCAGCTCACGTTTCGGTCAGTGATTGCGCAAAGCGAGCCCGGGACAAGCCCCCGGGCTGGACTCACACGGCGCCGGCCTCTCCCGGCCACCGCGTGGAGCGCGGGGCTGTCCCCGCCAGGCTGCCCGAGCCCCCCCCCGCAGCCCCCCAGCCTTACCTGCTGCTGGGCAGCCGGGCTGAGGCAGTCGGCAGCCGCGTCCATGGCTCCCGCTGCCGCCGTGTGTCGCCGGCGGGGCCGGCCCGGACGCGCCCGGCACAGCCCGGGGGCGGAGCGGGGAGCGGGGAGCGGNGAGGAAGATAAACAGCCCCAGAACATCCCAACAACTCGGCGCACGCCCGCCCTCCCTCCGGGCTGCACATCCACCAGATAACACCGTGGGCACATGATTATAAAGACATATTCATGTTCACGCCAAGTGGCCTTTGCATGGCAGAAGCAAACCGCCCCACTGCTGTTAATTGCTGCAATTATATCGGTGCTGTGGATTGCGTTGTGTAGAGCCGAGCTGAAAACGAGCCATCCATGCTAGATGGGCTGGCGTTGGTTTTTTTCTTTCAGAAATGGCATTACACGCTAAGGAATAATGAAAAAAAAAAAACAACCCCAAAACATGTACTCGAAGTCTGACAGTACTGCAGAAGAGCAATCGGGAATAGCGGCTGGCCAAAAGAATAAGGACACCCTGCATTTCAAAAGGTTCTTGGTGATGAGCTGGATGAGCCGAAGGCACAGAAGGATTAGAGGGCACAAGTGGTTTTTTAAGTGGCACCCAATGGGACGATACCCCAAGAACAATTGAAGGCACGGTCAGAGCACATATCCTGGCTCCGTGGAGATTAATGCCCTCTTGATTGATTCCACCAGATTTCACCCAAAGCATCTCTTGATTCCTCTCGTCTTCACTCCAAGTTCGCACACCTATCCCCTCGCAAAGGCCAGGGAGGAAACCGCCAGGGCCGGGAGAGCTACGAAGCTTCAGGAGCTCATTTTCCCCACGGCCATTGTGCAGCCGCAGCAGCGGAGCATACGGAGAGTCATCTCTTCCTGGCAAGGGATTTTCCACGGCACGCCAAACAGGTTGCTCCTTAGCAACTCAGCCTGCGCCCTCCTTCCCGGTCAGCGAGCCCAGCGAAGCCTCCACCCAGAGTCTGAGCTCAGTTTTTCCATGAGCTGCCTGCCCAGGACAAGGAATCTGGTTTCTCAGGCTGGCAGAGTTCACGGTGCCACGCTGCTGACAGTATTTTAGCTAATTTGGAAGCACTGGCACTGTTTTACGTTTGGGGGCAATACTTCAGCTGGATTCACTGGCAGTCCCTGGACCCAAGCCACGTCCCACTGTCCCTGGGAAGGCCAGTGATGCTTCCTTTAAATAAGAGGGATTAGGGATGTCTAACTTGCACCCTGCCCCTGGGAGAAACCCTGCTTAAGTCAGGTAAAGCTTTACAATTGTAAAACAGATCGGGTTTATGTAAATCATAGAACTACAGAACGGTTTTGGTTGGAAAGGACCTTCAAACTCATCCCATTCTACCCCCTCACCACGGGCAGGGACACCTTCCACTATCCCAGGTTGCTCCAAGCCCCGTCCAACCTGGCCTAGGACACTTCCAGGGATGGGGCAGCCACAGCTTCTCTGGGCACCCTGTGCCAGGCCCTCACCCTCCTTACAGGGAAAAATTTCTTCCTAATACCCCATCTAACCCTCCTCTGCCAGTGGGAAAACATTCCCCCTTGTCCTGTCACTCCCATACACCTTGTCAAAAGCCTCTATCATTTCTGTAACAATTCCTTTAAGTACTGAAAGGCTGCATGCAGTAAGATCTCCAAAGTCACATCTTTCATTAAACTCCAAAGCCACCAGTTGAGCCTACAAGTTTTTTTTAACTCCTTTACCAGGTAAAGAACCCAACTTTGCTTTAACAAAATAAATTTGAACTGTCTCAAATCCACTCCAACACGTGTAAAAAGAAACTAATAAATACTATATGATCCTGTGAAGCATCTGTAATTTAAATCTACATTTAACAGACACTCACTTCATCCTCCAGTACAGCTTATACCAAAATCAGGAACCAGGCCAAGGTAGCACCATCAGGAAATGCTCTCCTTTTCCAGGTGGTGTAACCTTCAGCCCTAAGCCCATTATTTAAGGCTGATAAAGTCTCAGTCTGCTGTGCTTCCTTATCCTCAGTCAGCAAGAGCAAAGACCATCAGAGATCTGCAGGACCCGAAGGAAGGCCCTGGCCTGCCCTGGCTGCCCGGAGCTGTTTCCCATGTGCTGGAAACCTCTCCACTCTGCCCTGCCATCCCGAGCAGGTCTGTCTTTTGTGGAC